>JBBPBX010001084.1:0-61965 GCA_038048925.1 Garcialebias charrua | reverse complement strand
AATATTAGTGCTTTCATCCATGAATTAGTTTGTTATTTTTATTCACTTGTTTTTATTTTCTTTCAGCAGTTCCCTTCTTCGGGGTTCGCCACAATGAATTAACTTGCACTAAGACTCAGCAGTTATTTTTACACTGTATGCCTTTCCAACGCAACCACAGACCACAGAGCTACCACAGCCCTCTGTGTGGAGCAGAGAGCTGCTATCTAGGGGACCCAGGGGAGCAGATGGTGGGGGTTAAGGGCCTTGCTCAAGGGCCCAGAGTGGAGCAAATGAGGGTGGAGGCAGGTGTGGGTGCTTCACCTTTCCCACCCACATGTTTATGTTGTTGGTACTGGGAGTTGACCCAGCGATCTTCCTATCACAGGCCCACCTTCTCTAACCTCTGTGCCACCACTCCGTTATTTTTATTTACTTGTTTCATAATATTTTTGGCTGAACAATCCTTCATAAATAAATAACTAAATATATAACACACTTAAATACACTTTATTATATAATATTACTATTGTTTAGCATATTTCTTAGATCATTGTACACGGTTTTCTTTGTTCATAGTATATATTATTGCTTTTTCTGGGTGTAACTGGACCTTGAGTACACAATTTTGTTCAAACTCATGTACCACATCTGATGACAATAAGGCATCTTGAACCTATAAATGAATAAATAAATGAACAAATGAATGAATAAATAAATACATTTTAAAAACACCCTAAAATGACAGATTGTTTTGTTTTTATTTCCTCAGTATAAAATAAAAAAGTTGTATTTATGGAAACCCATATGATAAAACTAACTGGCTGCTACAACCAACTACCTTTAATCTTTTTCATATTTTTGGGCCACCATATAAAATATATTTTTATTTATAGAATCATATATATTATTCTGAAGAACAAATCCCACTGGTTGTGTTTTCAAAGTTTTATTTCACTCTGTTAAAAGGTGAAACATTTAATCTGTAATAACCCTAGTGACAACTATTTAGATAACACTAATATCTGACTTTTACTGTACAACAATATTTTTACAACATGATACGTTGGTCTGTCACTCTACACTTCCCCCCTTCTCTAAAGGGGCCTTTAGGTTGAGCAGGGGAAATACAATGAGAGTCAATAAATAGTGACAGATTGACTTCCTGTTTATATTACTAAAAGTGATTTTAATCAGTAGAAGCCAGAAATAGGTTAGGGCTGAAAAGATTTTGGCTGAATGGAAATGGGAGTTGATTTAGACATGGCAGATGGAGACTTATATTTTCACATCTTTCTTTTTCCATCTATAAATGAATAAAAACAACAGATAAATTAGGACAAATGAGAGGAAAGTATATTGGAAAATGCTCAAAGGTTCCACAGAGAAATGACGAGCTTTAGATCTGAGATAATGATCAGAATCCCGGTGAATTAGAGAAAAATAAAGGATAAGGTCACACAGGACACGGCGTTGTTCTCTGATGTCTCTGCTTTTCATACTCTGTGAAAAACTAAAGGAAAAAAAAAAAGCCCAATGTTTACACATATTTTCATTTCAATCACAACATTTAATCCTCATTAGTGAGTACCGTATTTTCTGGTGTATAGGTCGCACCTTTTTATGGTTTTTTCAAGGCCTGCGACCTATACTCAGGTGCGACCTATATATGGCTTGTTATCACTTTCGGTGAAACAAATTTTTAAATCCAGCTCATTTCACAATTACGTTCATTTATTAAGGAAAAGTTCAGCTCAGACACATATTTGCTATAATTTTTATCAAACAAATAATTGTTTTTAAGTGTTAATCTTCTTAAAAGCCTTGCTGTGCGCTCCTGTGGCAGACATTTGCAGCAGAGCTAAACGTAGGTGCGACCTATACACCGGTGCGACCTATCTAGGGATTTTTCCAATCTATTGGTGATAATTGGACAGTGCGACCTATACACAGGTGCGACCTATACACCAGAAAATACTGTATGTAGGAAGGCACACAAAGCCAGGTACTCATGAAGGCTTTAGTTCTAATTCTTGTCATGACAAGATATGATCAGGCATATCCTTCTGACAGCTCCATCTACAAGTACCCTCTTCATGATGACTAAGGCCCCTATCTGCTGCCATTATGAGCCAGCTTGTAGATTAAATGAAAGAATGTAAGAGCAGTGCATACAAAAAGCTTTAATATGGGATAAAAAGGCGAAAAGAACCAAAACATGCCACCCGTAATTTCACAGTAGGTGGCCGCTAACAGCCATCATTTGATACACTATGTTGATATAACCCGGCTCTTTTTGCCTGCTGGAACAACTGCCCTCATTAAAGACTTAATTCTTTCCCTCCCACTCTTTTTTTTTTTTTTTTACATTTCTCTGTCTCTCGTGGGCTTTATTTTTTCCATCATTTCATTTATCTGATAGCATGTGGATAAAAGCGCCAACTCCTGAGGCATGTCTGTGCCCCCCTTGACTCTTAAGTGTCTGAACAGGCCATGGAGCCGTGACTTGCTGTGGCTCGGTGCCAGCTAAGCCACAGATTACTGGTGCTATTGCTAACTGTGAACTCGACTGCCAACGCTGTGATCTGTTGATATGGCCTAATTGTTCTCTTTAGCTTCGAGGCGATAAAGCATCTCTCCCCGGGTCCTCAGAGTCTCAGCGTCTGGGCCGACTTGCGAATGGAGCAGCGCAAAATGTGGTTGAGCAATCCGGTACTAAAGGGAGCAGCCTAAAATAATTAACTTTGAAGTGCACAATAATTGTAACGCTGTTAAAGCTGCAGTATGTAGCTTTTTTTATGAACATATTTCTTCACTCTGTCACTACCTCCTGACAGACTGATGTTAGCCAGGTAATCTCTGAAAAAAAATTAAAAAAAATATTGTCCCCTTGCTTCTCCAGGTGGTAAATAAGCATTTCTAAAAAGAAAAGGTGACCCGCCATTTTCCAGCCAATAAAAACAGAGTTTGTAACCAGCCAATAAAAACAGAGCTTGAATTTGAATCAGCCAATAGAGCTTTGGAGCGTGACGTCACTGGACCACCGCGCACAGCATTGTGGGTAGTTTTTTTTGTAGTTTTTTGTCGATCCGCCATTTTTCCTGTCTTGCTCGTATTTTGTTCGAATCAGGTTTCAACAGCTTAGCAATGGTCCTAAATTGCTGTGTAATAGGATGCAATGTCCGTTCACACGACAGAAAAGGTAAAAAAATAGAAAACGGACTCTCGTTTTATAGTTTCCCTACCTGGAAACAACGCGAGGGCGAGCTTGTGTCGGCCATAACAAAAAGGAGGCATGGATATCAGCAGTGAGACGTCCTGATGTAACGTTCTCCAACATCACAAGATACATGCTTGTTTGTTCCAGACATTTCCATTCAGGTGAGTATTTTAAATCAGTTTACTGGAGTTGTGCCATTTTGTCAAGGTGTATCATGTTTTGGTCGAGTTCAGTGCATAGTGGGTCAACCAAGTTTAGGTCGGACATCTGTGTTATTTTAAAATAAACTGTTTAAAGTTGATTGTGTTGTCACATTGACTGTAGCATATTGTTTTTTATTATTAATTTATTTCTTTATTCATTTTATCAAAATAAATACCCAACAAAGACAAAAAAAAGAAAATATAAAATGAAAGGCAGCAGAAAGAAGAAACTATCTTATTATATCTGCCCCTTTTCCAAACAATCTATTCAAAGAATAATCTATAAGTAACAAAAAATGAGTAACTCATCTCAATTTTCAAATTTCAACATATTACACATTAAAGCGCTTCATCTTTTAACAAAATGTGTCTGAATATTTAAGGGTAGTACATTGTTATGACATTTATACATCACCATTAAAATAAGGTAATCTACCAATGGAACTTCAGTAATTTCAACTAAAAAAATAATATACTAGATGGATGACAGTAATGTTTTCTGGCAATAATTATATTACTGATCTGCGTTCTCTTCAAGGCAAATCTTCTTATGAGATGGATGAGTCACATCCCGACTGGGCTCCAACACTGCACTTGGGACACTCCGAGGTGAAAGTGTCAACATCAGACCGACATGCTCGTCCATTAAAGACAAGGGGAAGATGAAGGCCAGGAAGTGATGGAAAGGCAAAATCAACAACCAGTGGTGGTGGCAGCAGGAGATGTGCAACAACCAGTGGTGGTGGCAGCAGGAGATGTGCAACAACCAGTGGTGGTGGCAGCAGGAGATGTGCAACAACCAGTGATGGTGGCAGCAGGAGATGTGCAACAACCAGTGGTGGAGGCTGCTGGAGAGGAGCACCAACAGGTGATGGAGGCTGCTGAAGAAGAGCATGAGCAAGTTGTGGAGTCTGCGGTGGAAACCCCACGAGAGCACATCACTGTCGCTGCAGATGGGGAGGAGGAAGATGAAGCAGCAGCAAAAAGGCGACAAACAGAATGTCAGTTGTGCGAACAAAGAAGAGCAGAAATTAATCGTCTCTTACAGGAAAACAGGGAGCTCAGGTCAGAGCTGAATAAAAAACAGCTAGACAAAGAATTTCTTAGGGGTGACACAAAAAAAGTCAGGTACTATACAGGACTTCATTGCTTTGCCGTATTGTTGTCATTGTTTGAATTTGAAATGAAACAGATCCATTTTGAAGTAAACATTTGATGTAATTAAACATTTCCAGTAAATGTGATGAACGTGTGAGTTAATACATTTTATAGAAAACACACAAAAATGTGCAAATATAAGTCAACAGCATGTTTTACATAATTATGTCTCCCTTGAAGTACAAGCTCTGAGAAATATCTTTAGGAAGCTTCATGCTTTCTGTAGACGTCCAGCCATGTCTGTGTGGTCCACACAAGGTCACAGTGGTTTGATTATGCACCTGTGCAGAGTGGGTGATGCTTCTGCAGGTAAACTTCATCTCCTGCCTCCAGCTGCTGGATGCTGCATGTCTTGTATCTGTGAGGGAACTTTCTCCAGGCAGCAGCGATCACACTGAGTCCATCAGGAGATGCTCCAAGTTCAGGAGTTGGTGTTTATGATGAAACCACATGCTTTAACTTTAAGATTTTTTTTACTGCTCGCTGTATTTTAATGTAGGTGTTTTGATGATTCACACACCATTTTATTTCTGTGTGTAGACACACTGTTACTCAGCATGACCCACGGTGTTCTGGTGGCTCAGAGTCAGAGCAGAACCTGTGAACAACACAATTAAAATGGTGAATGAAAAGACAATGTATAATATATATTGTATATATGCATCTTAATACATATACTGTATATAGTGATTATAGTAATCTAATCAAGATTTGAAGTCTACATGTTATTAGACATGCTCAAGTCATTAAAAATAAGGTAATTTTCAACTTGGACCTTTGTAATTTAGTAAAAAAACATACTTTAAAAATCAAGTGTTCTCAGTTTTTAATACTCCTAGCATACAGAAGGTTGTTTGATTCTGAAAGAAATGTAAATTAATAATTTATGTACAATTAAGGAGCCAAAAACAACGTACCTTCAACGTATTTACAATCTGGGGGCTTTAAAAATGTCCAAATCATCTATCCAGCTGTTCATAGATTGGACCAGCTCTCCCAGTGATTTGTAATTATAAAAATTATTTGTGGTGTAAACACTGACACAGACCAGGTCTGCTAAAATGACTGGGAAGGGAATGTCAGTGGAGGTAAGTATTACTCCAGGTCTCTGCTCCATTTATTTATTTATTTCAAACGGGCAACATTTCCAATTATACCGATTTTTTTCATGTAGTTTTTTTTTCTCACCTGGGAGAAGCTTATTAGGATACAGTCCACTTTATTTTGCCACTTTATTTTTTATTTTACGCAAGAAATCTCCTGAATTTCTTTTATTTTTTCTGAAGACAACAAACATGGCGGTCGAGACCGGAACGCCCCGACACGCCCCCGACACCCGCCCACACAGTGACGTGTGCTCCAAAGCTCTATAAAAACAGAGCTTGAATTTGAAATTCAACAGACCACAAGGGGGCAGAGCCACATATGGCTCTGAGGGGGAGGGATCAGAATGCTTTGCCTGTTGAAAATATTTCTAACTGCTGCAGTTCTACAGAAACTGCATACTGAACCTTTAAAGTCAAAGACAAACGTTATCTTCTAATGAGAAAAACAGGATTCAGTTTAAGAAAACAAGGAGCACGTGTTAAAAGTGCATCCATTAAACTCTGTAGCCAATGCAAAGGTCCTTTAAGGAAATATGGGGCACCTGCCCCACGTTAATTTTTCTACTATTACTTTTATACAGTTTTTATTAGTTTCCTTCTGTAACCCCAGGGGAACACTTCTTCTTCTTTGTCTTTCTCCTCTTCAGGTGTCACCACTGCAAGTCATCCTCCTCCATCTTACTCTGTCCTCTGCGTCCTCTGTCCTCACTCCAACTACCTCCATGTCCTCTCTAACTGCATCCACCTCCTCTTTGTCTCTTCTTGGCAGCTACCGTATTTTCCGGTGTATAGGTTGCATCTTTTTATGGGTTTTTTCAAGGCCTGCGACCTATACACTGGTGCGACCTATATATGGCTTGTTATCACTTTCGGTGAAACAAATGTTTAAATCCAGCTCATTTCACAATTACGTTCATTTATTAAGGAAAAGTTCAGCTCAGACACATATTTGCTATAATTTTTATCAAACAAATAATTGTTTTTAAGTGTTAATCTTCTTAAAAGCCTTGCTGTGCGCTCCTGTGGCAGACATTTGCAGCAGAGCTAAACGTAGGTGCGACCTATACACCTATTTAGGGATTTTTCCAATCTATTGGTGATAATTGGACAATGCGACCTATACACCGGTGCGACCTATACACCAGAAAATACAGTACATTTCTAACATCTTTCTACCAGTTTACCCACTGTCCCTCCTGTGGACATGTCCAGACCATCTCAATTTTGCCTCTCTTAACTTTATCTTCCAGTTGTTCAACCTGTGCGGTCTCTTTAAAGATCCCAAACCTAATCTTATCCATCCTTGTCACTCCTAAGAAGAACCTCAACATCTTCATTTCTGCCACTTCCAGTTCTTTCTCCTGTCTTTTTGTCAATGCTACTATAGACCATATATAAATGGTCTCAGCATTGTCTTTTAAACGTTTCCTTTGACCTTTGCTGACACCCTTTTGTCGCAAATCACTCCTGAAACTTTTCTCGCCTGGATGTGTGTGGGGTGGGGGGTGGGAGAGAAACACTATGATTGTTTAATACTTAGCAGGTGATCACTTAGCGACTAGTTGGAAAATGTCATTCATAAAATGTACTCCTGAATGTCTTGTGACTTGCAGGTTCCTCAACTTCCACAGCGAATCACAGAGGCCTGAGCTTGAGCTCTTCAAAGCTACATTTTGACAGCACCTGCATGGGAACTCTTATCTTCTTATCTTACAGGTAGCATCTGAGGCAAATGCACAGATGTAAAAAACCACTCATCTATGTTCTTTATCTGCCTTTAACTTTCTGGGTTGCTATGGAGCTGATGTTCATCTCTAGTGTCATTGGGCAATACGTTGTCCCTTTAGTTTCTTGCAAATTTTCTATAATTGTGGACCCAACAGTGACAGTCCAATGAGATACCCCCTTTAAGCATTCTCAATTCATTATCAACACTTGCAATGTAAGACAACATTGTTGAAGTGCTTTATTTTATTTTGTTACAACAATGTTTTTACGAATACAACCAACAATAGGAAATAAGAAGATTCATACTGTATATATAAATCAGTCTACATTTGTACTTTGTGCTAAACATATTAAGGCAAGTAGCTGAATAGCAAGTACCGTAGATCTTTTTGCAAGCAAAAAAAACAGATTAAAGGCTAAAATATACCCTACAAGCGTTACCTAAATGTGTTGACAAAAGGTATTATGTTCATATTTTTAAAGGTCCACTGACATGATTTTTTTACTATTCATAAAATTGCTCAAAATATATATATTTTATCATTTAAATATGTTCGTTTTTGCAAACAAAATGATAAATCACTTTAATTTTGCTTTAAAAGTGATTTTGAACTTCAAGCCGTGTTTAATCATGGGAAATCCAATTACACGCGAACGCACCATCTGTGGCGTAGTGTGCAGAGCGAGAGGCAGAGGGCTCTGGTCTCTTTAAAGAAAAACACCCACCGTGACAGTAACAATTCACCATATTGGACAATTACTGTAGTAGAATATGATGTCTATTTTCATTTTTGCATTTGGGGCAGGCGAGTGTAAAAATTTTTTTTTTAAAACAACGGAGTCCCGAAAACATCCGGAAACCCGTCCGAAGATTGCCGAAGTCCGGAGTGACGTAAATACAGGCTCCACTCAGAAGGCAGAAGTGAGTTCGCGATGGAGGCTTATGAGAGTGAGAGTTAAGACTACAGTTAAACTAGTGTCCTACGTGGATGCGCGAGGTTATGATATATATAGTTATATGATAGACATCAGTGTGCGACCGTAGGATTAATCAACAGGCAGATTTATTAACAAGGGAATATTAAAAATGTTTCGGTTTTTTTTCTCTCTCTCTGAGCAACGGAGGTGGTGCTGTCTGTGTGTGCGCGCTGACGTGCAGCCAGCTGTACATTTATTACTGAGGAAATATTAAAAATGACACGACACAACTACTTATAAAAGTTAGTTTAGCTTTTTTTCCCCTCTCTCTGAGCAGCGGAGGTGGTGCTGTCTGTGCGCGCGCTGATCAGTGCAGCCAGCTGTACATTTATTATTGAGGAAATATTAAAAATGACACGACACGACTACTTGTAAAAGTTAGTTTCGCTTTTTTCCCCCTCTCTCTGAGCATCCTATGTGGATGCGCGATCTCTAAATATTTCCTGGTGCAGTTGTGGGTTCAGGACCAGCGCTCTGTTTTTATTTATTTTTTAGAACTTTTTAATAAGATATAATAATAATAATAATAATGAATTCAATTTGTAATGCACTTTTCATATATATAACACCGCTGCGGTTAAAGCTGTTGGCTGCCTTTTTATTCTCTACCCCCGACCTGTCACTGAATTGATTGACAGGTCACGGGGAGAGAATAAAAAGCCGAGCCGGCTTCATGAGGAAATTAATTTGTCGCGAGCGAGCGAATTAAACTAGTGTCCTATGTGGATGCGCGATCTCTAAATATGTCATGGTGCAGTTGTGGGTACAGGACCAACGCTTTGTTTTTATTTATTTTTTAGAACTTTTTAATAAAATATAACACCGCTGCAATAATGAAGCTACGTTGATGCATGCTTGTGATAACTCCGCATGCATTCAAGGCGGATACTTCAGTGACGTTAATGCCCATACTGTATATGGAGAGGGGCAGATTTTCCCGGAGCTGCTGCTAAAAACTGCAAAAAAACATGAAATAACACATTTAGCGTTATTTCTCTACAATATAAATAAACGCTCCTGTTTTATTATTTAATTAGCTACTAAAGATTAATGGCGATGCAATTTGAAAACATGGTGGGTCATGGACTTTAATAGCGGACAATTTAAAACCAGATGAATTTATCAATCTATGTGAAGATTTGAGCTATTTGTCTTCATTTTGGGAAGCAGAAAATAGTTTGGGTGATGGAACAAGAAACAACAGGATCTATTTTAGGTCTGATGCTGTATCAGACTTACCTTCATGTCGAGCTGCTCATACCCGCGCACTGTGACAAGCCCAGAGCTCTGCCTCACACTACGTCACAGATGGTGCGTTTGCGTGTAATCGGATTTCCCATGATTAAACACGGCTTGAAGTTCAAAATCACTTTTAAAGCAAAATTAAAGTGATTTATCATTTTTTTGGGCAAAACCGAACATATTTAAATGATAAAATATATATATTTTGAGCAATTTTGTGAATAGTAAAAAAAATCATGTCAGTGGACCTTTAAACGATGAAAACTATTCCTGTGATCCAAAAGCATTTTGTATAGTGGAAAATGTTAAATGATTGCTTTAGTTATGTCTTAATAACTGACTGAATAGTTCCACACATAAATACTACCACAGACCATAAACTTTATAATGATAATGAAATAACACATTTTCAGCCTAATGGCCTGGAAAAAGTTTTGAATTCAGGTAAGTTTTAAATTACAATTGTTTTACTTACTTTTAACCATAGAGAAATTCAACTGACCTTAATTCAATACAATCCTATCAAACTCCTCAGAGACGAGTAATGGTTTTAAATAAATTTATCATGTACTGCAGCCCACATTTTTAGCACAACGCACATGCATCTATTTCTCAACAGGGGCTGAGATGCTACATCGACTGATACGCTTTAAATAGTCAAGAGAAGAGCAGCACAAAGAAAATGGGAATAACAAAGCTGCTGGGGAGTGCACAGAGGACTTTATTCAACACAGTCCAAGTACAAGTATTACACTGACTGTGTATTGGTCAGCAGCTCATGTCATGAAAGGTAACTGACAATACGAGCTGATCAAAGACTCTGTGTGCAGTGATAATTACTCATGCAGCCTGTGGAGCAGCTGTCAGAAGAAGACTACAATGCAACTCATTCTCCGCTGACCTGTTTGAAAATTCATTACTTTTTCAGAAACATGGCAGGTGAGCTAACAGCAAGAGTACAACAAGATTGTAGACTCCAAAAAGCTAAGCTGCTTGAATGGGTTTAGACAGATTATGCAAAAGCTTTGACATGATGTACCAAATTGTTATCATATGAATGCTTCTTAGTGCTTTCTCTTTTATGGGAGGGTAACAATGCTTCTTAAGCCCCTTTGAGCTGGTATGCCCAGCACTGTTTTTTTTTTTTTACGAATCCCTTCAACTCAAGAAATGTGAAGCAGGGAGGACAGTCTGGTTCAAGCTTCTTCTTTGTTTGAGTCAGAGATTAAAATCATAACACGGGTCCTTATCTGCCCTGTTCACTGCCAAAACACACTTAAAATGCACAAAGCTGAGCCTAAACACCACGAGATAACAACCTGACTGGAAAACACAACACTTGGCTGCTTTCAACAACAAGGAGAAAGAGGAGTTAGATAACCAACTTTGGATCATCTTCAATTTTGATTGTTTTTAGATATACCTGTACTTTTGAGAAAAACAGTTAAGCATGCTGAATCTCTTCAGCTCTCACTGGAGAGGTTCACAGCCGAGTGTGAAGCAGCAGGGATGAGAATCAGCTCCTCCAAATCTGAGGCCGTGGTCCTCAGTCAGAA
Source organism: Garcialebias charrua (assembly GCA_038048925.1). Lineage (NCBI taxonomy): Eukaryota > Metazoa > Chordata > Actinopteri > Cyprinodontiformes > Rivulidae > Garcialebias > Garcialebias charrua. The sequence goes on along the minus strand of JBBPBX010001084.1, from coordinate 50,795 downwards.
AAGAGTAGATTGCTCTCTTCGGGTCGAGGGTGAGGTTCTGCCTCAAGTGGAGGAGTTCAAGTGTCTCAGGATTTTGTTCACAAGAGGGAAGACTGAAGCAGGAGATGGACAGACTGGTGCAGCGTCTGCAGTATTGCAGACTCTGAGCAGGTCCGTTGTGGTGAAGAGGGAGCTGAGCTGTAAGGCAAAGCTCTGTTTACCTGTTGGTCTATGCTCCTACCTTCACCTATGTCCACGAACAGTGGGTAGTGACCGAAAGAACAAGATCGTGGACACAGGCAGTTGAAATGAGTTTCCTCCGCAGGGTAATTGGACTCTCCCTTAGAGCTAGTGTGAGAAATTCAGTTATCCGAGAGAGACTCAGAGTAGAAGCGCTGCTCCTCCACACTAGCCGTGTTTCCATCAAGGTTTCTAGATGGGCATTTTGAAGTATCGCGTCAGAAAAGCTGAATGGAAACGGCAAGATGCGAATTTACTTCCTCAAATTCTCAAAAAAGTTGATACGCTCGCTTGAGGTGGTTTTTGGGTTCTTCGAATCAGAGCCGATGCGCAAAACGACAGATGGAAACAGATTTGCCGACTCAGTTCTGCCGTAGCGAACATTCACGTCACGTGACTTCGTCTCCGGACAACATGTAACATCGCTAAAACTAGTTGGCATGACAGAATAAATACAACTTGCCCGATAGCAACACATACCTGAAATATTCTCTCCATTTTGCCGAGATGTGTGGTCGGGTCCTGTTTTCAACCGCTACTTCCTGTTTACTGTAGACATGCGTAACGCTGACGTCTGACGTAATGACGCTGACGTCTGACGTAATGCCGCTTTGCGTGGCCTGGTAGATGCGCTTCAAGCCAGTTGATGGAAACACTTCTGCTTCGCATTAATTTTTATTTACATTTTTGCGAATTTTCAAAAATTCACTCAAAATTCGTATTGAAAATAGATGGAAACACGGTTACTGAGAGGAGCCAGTTGAGGTGGTTTGGGCATCTGGTAAGAATGCTTCCTGAGCGCCTCACTAAGAAGGCGCTTTGGGCATGTCCGATAGGGAGGAGACCCCCAGGGACAACCTGGAGAGATTATATCTCTCTGTTGGCCTGGGAATGCCTTGTACCGTAAACATCGGGGTATAACACGCTCCTGTGTATTACACGCTTTGTCCAATTATTGTAAACAAATTGGAAAAATCCATGAATAACACGCTTCGGCGTATAACATGCATCTATTATGCACCACCGCTACGCGACGCGTCAGTGCCTCATTTGCCCTGCTGAAAATGGCGGCCACAGAAGCGAGCGAGCATGGAAGGACTTCACAAGATTAACATGGTAAAAACAATTATTTCTTTGCTGAGAAAAAATATATTTCCTAGCTGACATTATAGCACAAGGGTTCCTGAGCTTAACCGTTCCTTAATCAATTCACGAAATGGTCAAATCTGCTAGATTATAAATTGTTTTGGTTTGACTGCTTCCAAATGGTCGCGTGCGCTACTAAAATAAATTATAAAAATTTTAATTTTATCTCAAACATCTCATAAAGCTAGTCAGTTGTAAATGACCTCCAAATAATTACGCACTGTAAGTTTCAAGAAAATCCGCGGTGTGGTTTATGAGATCAAAAAAGGCGTTCAATACAGGATCAACTGGACTTTATTTGTTGCAGAAAACGTTTCGACTTCTGTCCAGAAGTCTTTTTCAATTCTGAATGAATGGAAGCTGTGAGAACGAGAAGTTTTATACAAGCCACGCACCAACATATGAAATTGGAAACTGAAATAACACCACAAAATACCTAACATGCCCATTCTATTTAAATTGACAAAACAACACATCACACCTGGGGGTTTGTAACACATACATGTAAATTGAAAGATCACACCTTAACAGTAGGAGGTTCCCTTGAGGTCTCTGGTAGAAGACACAAAACTGTATGTAAATTGACAAAAAACACCTCCCAAACAACAACAGAGGCTACTCAGAGAAACTTTGTTAGTCTAATTTACAGACAAGACATCCCTGCTCCCATCCAGTGTAAAACGTTTCGGAATCAAATCCAAAACTGAGTTATAAGTCTTAGAAAGTTGAAATCTCAGACCTCCTCCTCTGTTAAGAGAAGGTTTTTCTCTCTTAACATACAAAGCTTCCTTCACCCCCCTCTCAAACCATCTGTGCTCTCGGTCCAAAATTTGAACATTCTGGTCCTCAAATGAGTGACCCTTGTCCGTGAGGTGGAGGTGAACAGCTGAGTTTTGTCCAGAGGAGGTAGCTCTCCTATGTTGAGACATTCTTTTGTGGATAGGTTGCTTCGTTTCTCCGATGTAACGGTCTGAGCAGACTTCGCTGCACTGGACTGCATAAACCACACCACTCTGTTTGTGTGTGGGGGTTTGGTCTTTAGGGTGGACCAACCTCTGTCTGAGAGTCCTGCTAGGTTGAGACAGATGGACCAACAGAGGTTGGTCCACCCTAAAGACCAAACCCCCACACACAAACAGAGTGGTGTGGTTTATGCAGTCCAGTGCAGCGAAGTCTGCTCAGACCGTTACATCGGAGAAACGAAGCAACCTATCCACAAAAGAATGTCTCAACATAGGAGAGCTACCTCCTCTGGACAAAACTCAGCTGTTCACCTCCACCTCACGGACAAGGGTCACTCATTTGAGGACCAGAATGTTCAAATTTTGGACCGAGAGCACAGATGGTTTGAGAGGGGGGTGAAGGAAGCTTTGTATGTTAAGAGAGAAAAACCTTCTCTTAACAGAGGAGGAGGTCTGAGATTTCAACTTTCTAAGACTTATAACTCAGTTTTGGATTTGATTCCGAAACGTTTTACACTGGATGGGAGCAGGGATGTCTTGTCTGTAAATTAGACTAACAAAGTTTCTCTGAGTAGCCTCTGTTGTTGTTTGGGAGGTGTTTTTTGTCAATTTACATACAGTTTGTGTCTTCTACCAGAGACCTCAAGGGAACCTCCTACTGTTAAGGTGTGATCTTTCAATTTACATGTATGTGTTACAAACCCCCAGGTGTGATGTGTTGTTTTGTCAATTTAAATAGAATGGGCATGTTAGGTATTTTGTGGTGTTATTTCAGTTTCCAATTTCATATGTTGGTGCGTGGCTTGTATAAAACTTCTCGTTCTCACAGCTTCCATTCATTCAGAATTGAAAAAGACTTCTGGACAGAAGTCGAAACGTTTTCTGCAACAAATAAAGTCCAGTTGATCCTGTATTGAACGCCTTTTTTGATTTTATCATGTCCTGGACGACTGAGAATCTTCACCAGCATGTGGTTTATGAGTTATCTTGCTAACAAAAACAGCTAACAGCAGCTACATCCAGAGCAGGAAGCGGGCAGCGGCAGAGTCAGTGCGACCAGAGGAGGCTTTTTTCTGACACATGAGCTAGAAACGGGCTGGAAGTGGCCCCCTAGCGGACAAAAGTGGTACTGCACAATTTTTTGCCCAAACTGAAAAACGGCGATATCAGAGCCAAAAATGGGTCTAAAAATATGGGAAAAAATCCATAAATAACACGCAGGACATTCACATGAGTAAAAAAACTGTGTGTTATACCCTGATTTTTACGGTAGTCATCCTGTAAGAGCTGGAAGAGGCGGCGGTGGAAAGAGATGTATGGGCCTCCCTGCTCAAGCTGTTGCCACCGTGAACTGCCTACGGAACAATCGGAAGATAACGGATGGATGGATGAACGGAAGGACAAATATTTTAATGTACATTATGTATATTTTTTTTAACATATAATTACAGCTAGGTTACTATTCTGAACAGAAATGGTAAATATAATACTCATTGCAAAAAAAAAAAAAAACTCTCTAGGGTTTATAGAATGGTCCAAAAATGAGAAAATACCCAGTGAGTAGCAGCTGTGTTGGCAAAAATAATTCAGAAATGGAACAGCAGCTGAAATACCCACTCATTATAACGAATGTTTGCAGAATACCATTTTTAATTGCACAACACCTCCAACCTTGAATCACATGGGTTACAGCAGCAGAATATGCACCATGTGCCACTCTAGTCAGCTTAGAATAGGAATCTGTAGCTACAATTTACACAGTATTACCAAAATCGGACAATAAGAGATTGGAAAAAACATTAATGCTTTGATGAGTCTCAATTCACTGGACTCCAGCGGCCTCCACATTCGTCAGATCTCAATCCAAACGAGCTCCTTTGGGATGTGGTGGAATTGGAAATTTGCATCATGGACGTGCAACTAATACATCTGCAGCAACTGTGTGATGCTATCATGTTAATATGAATCAAAATCCCAGAGGAATGTTTCCAATACTTTGTTGAATCCATGCTATGAATAATTAAAGCAGCCATGAAGGCAAACGGTGGTCCAACTCTAATAAAAAGGGATACCGATTATAAAGTGATGGGTGAGTGTATATTAAAGGGCAGTCTAATCTGCATGTTTGTGTTCCTGTAAAACACACCAGAATTAGGCCAGAAGATTTACTGTCTTCTTGCACAAACTTCCACTTGCTCAAATCTGACTCCAGATTCCTGTCAGTTTGTGTCTGCTGAGAGACAAAATTCACATTTAGGTTTTGAAATGAAAATACCTCTTTTTTAACAGAAGGCTTGACATGGTTGATTACAAGCCTTTAAGGTATCCACCTGTCTGTTTTTTTAATTATTTCTTTCTTTCTGTTTATTATTCTTTTGTTGTAAGCCATGAGGTGCTGGTCTGTTTGTATTGAAATCCAAATAGAGAATGTTCTGGCTCCTGGCGTTGGGCTTTAACTGCTCGCCCCATCTCCTTTTCTCCTCTGTGGGGCAACCGTCAGATAAAGGGAAGGATGGATACAGACAGCTTGATCGGTGGATGAAGATAGTAAGGGAATAAAGGAGATTCATAGATGGCATAAAGATTCAGGCAGAAACCAGGAGGAAGTTTAGGAAAGAGAAAGCTTGAGATCTTTGGGGCCCTATGGAGGGGATGAGGTTGGGGAGGAGGGTTAGCGGCAATGAGAAAATATGTGTGTACGTGCTGCAGGAAGAGGCCTAGAGAAGCCGGGTGGAAATGAACGCGCCTCAAGAAGAGCAGGGGTTATGCATGCGTTCTGTGCGTGTGTCATTGGAGGAGTGTACTTTGGATCGGTGCATCAACTTGCAAATAAATAACAAAACAAAACAAAAACAAAAAAATCCTCCCAGGGCAGAGAGGTTTGGAAGCACAGTGAATCCAAGATAAGTAAACAAAATCTGAACGATATAGCAGCTTTGACTGATGAGGCACGATGTTACCCCCCACGCCTCCATCCTTCTTTTCTCTCGCTCCACTGGACACAGACCATACGTCCAGTACACACACAAATCAATTATCTGTTGGTCCATAAAAATAAATAAACAGCAAACTTCCCAGAATGTTTTTACATATTATTTGTCACCTTAGATAAAAGGGGAAGTAATGATTTTGCTCATGTCTCTTTGTGAGCGTGTGAGTTTGATTTTAGCATTAGAAACCACTGGATGGTACTTAATGAAATGCACAGAAAGTAATGAGTAGATATACATCTTCAGCTGCTTGGCTTTTAGAATCAGACCAATTCAAGATGACCTCCACAAAAACAAATCAATCTGAGCATACACAAACATAGGTAGTCCCCGAATTACGAGCGCTCTGATCTACGAGGTTCCAGACTTACGAGCTGGCGAATTTTTGGAAAAAACGCAAAAAATACTGAGTTTTCATGTGTTTTTTCACCACAGTTAGTTAGCTAAACATATGGACACACGTTTCCGATCATTTTTATGCACTCATAAGCAGTTTTTTGATGAAAAACGAGTGTTTGTAGTCGCGCTAGCGAAACCGTTCCAATTTACGAGCGAAATTCCGGACTTACGAGAGACATGGCAACCGTTCCAAATTATGAGATTTCCGGTTTACGAGCGCCTCGTTGTAACGGATCTCGCTCGTAAATCGGGGACTACCTGTATCTATAACCCATCTAATTTTACAATATAAGGTAGTAGTAGCCAAGAACCACTAACCCAAAAGGCATCCACCACAGCCAACTGACATTAGCAAACACAAAACTGAATACAATCCAAACATTTTCATAGATACCGAGTTTAAATTTGGTGTGGGAGTAGCTGAGAGTCCTTTGTAACACAAGTTTCAAGTACACGTTCAATATTTAGATTTAAACTGTCCTTGAGTGAGTCAACTACCGGTATGTCTGTTTGTTAGATGTTTATCTCTCAAACCATTGGAGAGATTTCGATGAAACTCTTGGAAATGAATCCCCGACTCTACAACTAAAACTAACATTTGGAGTCAACCCAGTTCAAGATGGCCACCACAGATTTACAATTCCAGCTTAAATGTTGCAATAACTCGGTCAATTTTACAGACACATTCTCTGAGTGGGATCGCATAGGGGGCCGAGATGGGCTAGAGGTAGGGCAGCTGATGCCATGCCCTCATGTTGTGGTGTCTCTGAGCAAGACACCTAATCCCTAATGGCTCCCTGGGTGCTCAATAGCTGCCCACTGCTCCACAAGTGTTTATCCCAGGTGCAATGGGTTAAATGCGGAGAACCAATTCCGTCATTGTATGGGAACATGCAATGATGACAATATATCACACTTATACCTCTATTACAATCAGTACTGCCTGAGACTGACCATAATGCGGTGGGTGATATGCACTTCTAAAGAAATGCTGGGCCCTTTAAGATCCGGTATTGATGCCATGATTTAGACTATTTCCTCAATAAGTAGGCAAATAATATCTGAGAATTGTAGAAATGTTGTGTAAGATACTTAACATTCAAATAATAATTTCAGAAAGATGTTCTAGTGGCTCAGACAAGGACATGGTTCTCTGTAGTGGCAAACATGTTTAAGGGATTTTAGATGGGGGAAAGCATAAAGGTGGAGAGCAGAGGAAATCTGTGTGTCAGCAGGACTTTAAGTGGAGATGGCATCGATGACAGCTTGCAGATTCATGTGTGTTCATCTCTCCCAAGTGCAGTGCTCTCACATTTCATTTTCTCTCTCATTCTTCCTCTGTCCTGCTTCTGCTTCCTTCAATTTCTTTCCACATCTTTCTCTCAGAATTCTCTGCTCATCCAAGGGAACTCCCTAGAGGTGGAGGATAATCCCAGTTCGGAGCAGCAGAGTCTTTCATGTTCTAGGAAGACACGCTGGCGTGAGCGCTGGCAGCGAGCTCTCTACTCTACAGATACCTGCAGCTTCCGGCCCTCACAACCTCCCTGCACTTCCCTGTTTTCTTACAATGTGTTGTCATAGAGGTTTATGTTCCTCTTTCATTACAAAAACCGCTTCTGTTGGTAAACGTGGCTGGCAGCACATACAGCCCAAACAAGAAACCACTGACACTTCGTCCACTGGATACCTCGACAGTATTTCACTCGTCTGAAGTGTTATTTCAAAGAAGCACAATGTAGATTCCCTAAAGTAAATTATAGGGACCATGTGGCTAAATCATTTTAACAGAAGTGCACAATTGTTGTGCTCACAAATCTCATATATATTTACAGTATGTCCTGATGCATGCTCAATAACCCAGGTAGATAAATGCAACAAGGTTGTCAGGTCCTCTGGACACCTGGCTCAAACTTGTTAGATTTATCTCCCTGGATTATAAAAATAAAAAAATAAAATAAATGTCACATTTTTGTCATCTGTGGATGTTTCCCATACTTGACAGACGAAATTGGCCTCTGCATTTAACCCAACCACCACCAGGTGGTGCAGTGAGCAGCCGTAGTCAGCGCCCAGGGAGCTGGGGAAAATAGATGTGCACTCATAAGCCGTTTACGCATTGGCCAGCCCTCAATGCCCCGGGCCGCCCCTGGGTGGCTCTGGGCCACCCGCGTTCATTACGCATTTGCCGCAGAGCCGCCTTGAAGTGGGTGGGCAGTTCTCTGGAAGTGGGTGGGGTGCTCTCTTCACGTGGGTGGAGTGTTCGTGTTTTAAGAGAGGAGACTCCGCTAAAAAAAAATTGTTAGCTGGATATATATATATTAGTGTTTCTGAGTTAAATTTTTGTTAATAACTGATCACAAATCAGCTTATGTTACAACGTAAATAACACGAAGCGCACACCCATTTCCGCCTTTCAGCGCGACCTGAATGTCATTAAACAATAACTAATATTGTCTAACTGTTGCGCGCAGCCAGGGTTTTAAAATATAACTAATAATCTCTAACTTCTACGTGCAGCTAAAATGTTAAGAGGAGTGATTCCTATATGGGTAAGGTGGACACCTGAAAATCCAGTCCGCTGGTATAGCTCAAAGAGTTAATGCATTGTCGTTTTGACCCGGCGAAGCGGGTTCGCTTCCCGCCTGGGACAAAGTTATTTTACTTTTTTTTTCTTTATTCACATTTTCTTTTAAATAAAAAGGAGTTTGTTTGGTTAACAAACTCCTTTTTATTTACTCCAATAAAAAAAAAAAAAGTAAAATAACTTTGTCCCAGGCGGGAAGCGAACCCGCTTCGCCGGGTCAAAACGACAATGCATTAACTCTTTGAGCTATACCAGCGGACTGGATTTTCAGGTGTCCACCTTACCCATATAGGAATCACTCCTCTTAACATTTTAGCTGCACGTAAAAGTTAGAGATTATTCGTTATATTTTAAAACCCTGGCTGCGCGCAACAGTTAGACAATATTAGTTATTGTTTAATGACATTCAGGTCGCGCTGAAAGGCGGAAATGGGTGTGCGCTTCGTGTTATTTACGTTGTAACATAAGCTGATTTGTGATCAGTTATTAACAAAAATTTAACTCAGAAACACTAATTCAGCTAACAATTGTTTTAGGGGTTTCTCGTTTCTGTAGTTAAATTTGAATGAAATTCAACCCTCGCGCTGAGGTTGTTTGAATGAGTCCCGCCCCTGCTGCAAACAACGAATCAAATGAGAGCAGTACATGACGTGAAACTGGGTCCGTACGGGGCTCGGCCCGATAGAACCACGGTGGACATGGTTCCAGAACAAGGGTGGATCCCGGGCGGAAAAGGTAAATGCGAAGACGCCGAACCCGGGTTAGAAGCTGGGAGAGCCGGGGAGGGCTGGCCAATGCGTAAACGGCTATAGACACCCCAAGGTGTGCCGTGGCCGGGGTTCGAACCTGGGTCCTTCGGATCCCAAGTCTGATTCCCTAGCCACTACACCATCTTGAGCATGCATCAAGATATTTGAAACGTAGAAAGCCGAAATTATCAGACAGAATAAAGGTTTCAACTTCTATAAATATGTTATTTTATTTTAAATGTTAAGAAGAGCTTAAAAGTAAAACTTAGCATTCCTTGAAGGAATGTATATCCCCCTGCTTTATAGTTTTGCTGCTCAGCTACCACAATACTACAAAAATTAGTAGCTCAATATCTGAAAAAGTGGCTGAGTTTTAGCCATTTATGTGTTTGCTAAGATCGTTTTGCTGTGACGGCCATCTTGTGTAATGATCTGGGCATGAGGTTGGACCCTCAGACAGCACTCGGGAACTGGAGGATTAAATAAAGGTACTTCATTATAAATAACAAAAAGGGCTGATGTGAAAGAAAAAAACTTACAAGAGGGGAGGTGATCACAGAAGGAGCAGGAATAGAACATGACACGAAGAGGGACAATCCACGGACAAAGAGAGGACAAGACACAGAATACATAGGAACACACGTGATTGACAATGAGGGACACCTGGAGTGATGAAGGTAGGGGACATGTGTGTAGCAGCTGGAAAGACAAGGGTGACAGACAACACACACTAATCCTCACATCTTGAACTGGAACAACTCAAAAAGTTAACCAGATGTAGATGTCCATCCAGTGATTACTTTCTGAAAGTTTCAATGAAATGCGTTCAGTGATTCGCGAGACGCTTTGCTAACGGTAAAGATAAACAACGTTCACCCTTGGCAGCGGGCAGTAAAAAAAACAAAAAAACATTAAGAGTAGCAGTAGTACTTCCTCTTGTGGATTTTGAAAACCACTAATGGTTTTAAGCAGTGTTTCTGAAGTCCACTACAGTAAATCAGAACCATCATCATCTTGTCCACAAAACTAAGTTGTTCAATTTGCACTGGTAAGAAAACGTTAAAAATTAGGCATCACTGTTAATGTGTATTAGATTGAAATAATGTTGCGTTTAAGATCATGTGAATACAGTACATGAACAGAGCCTATTTTCAAAGTTACTAAGACAATAATGATATCTAAAGTAAATCCAGTTTATTACAACCGCAATGTATTTTGCATTTACCAGAGAAACCTCAAACTGCAACAAATTCTGCCTTTATTTGTTTTGTCAAATATGTATATAGAGCACAAAAACTAAAAAGCACACATGCCTCTAAAAGCATATCAAACAGTTCAATGATTGCTGTGGACAAAAAGTTATTATTATTACACAAATATTTCAGTTAATACATTGTATGTAGTGTTTTGATGCAACCGCTTTCCCTAACAATGAAAAAGAACAAGAGACTTAGATTTCTGGACAAATCTAAACTTTCTGATACATCGGAAGTGCTTTTTGGTCTATAATGTCATTGACATGTGATTGTGTCCATCATTCCCAGCTGTTTATACAGTCAGGAAGGGCTGTCACACTCTAAATAAGGCAGAAAAGCAACTCATTCATCCCCCGTTTAACCACTGAACAATGATCTCTCAGTCCTAATAAAGACTGCTTTGCTGTAAAACACATTTTTTCCAATGATGCAACGCAAATTTACTGTGAAACTTGTCTTGGAATGTTATGTTCGGGAAGGAGCATTTTGTACGGGATGAAATACATATTTCTTTTAGCTACTTGTGAGTCCTGGATGCCAACAATTACGAGTTGGGTTTGAAACAGAGCCCAAATAAAGTTGTGATTATGACAGGCACCGACAGCCAGGCTCAAGAGGAACAGGTGTTCATTGGCTCACACCGATGTGACCATAGTTGAGGGGTTTTGCGATTGGCGGAGGAAAGACACTGCCACTTTGGGAAGAGGCTGCTGATGCCAGGCGTGTTTTGTGGGCACAGGTTGGACCCAGTGAAGGGAAGGGGGGCGACGATGGGAGAGAGGGTGCAGCGGAGAACCGACCACCTGGATCACAGGGCTCAAAGGCTGGACTGACACAGTCAATTTGAGCAACAGTGAACAGAAGACAGCCAGTCTGCTGACTTCCCCTCTCCTGCATTTTCACTGGCAGCTTCCCAAAACACACATGCTGTCCAGAAAGGCTTTCCAGAAGGAACTGCAGCTCGGGTTTTTCCACCAACTTTGGGGGATTTTTTTTATTTTTATTCTGCCTACTAATAGAATAGCAAAACTTTACACCTTACATAACCATACGCTACCACACTAACCTATCTCAACTATCAGGAAATAAGCCTAATAAATAAATTACTTCAATGACCTAACATTAATTGAAGGAATGCATACCACCCACTGCCTCCCATGCACCATTATTGACAAAAAATGCAGAAAATTTACAAAAATATGGTCATTTAGTTCTAGAAGTAACTTTGTGCTATGTCATGCAATGTCACACATGATTTTGCACACTTTTTTTTTTTCATTTATAGATGGCCTCCCTTCTCACCTTAGAGCCATCCTCTCACACCGATATGATTTTTTTTTAATAGAGAGAAAGGAAAGATAGAAAGTAAGACAACAAAACAACAACTATCCACAAAAAGAGCACAAGGCACACACACCCAACCTCCGTCCGCAATCCTGCAAAGCACATGACAGAACACAGCAACGAAACATACATGCATAAAGACTAATAATATTCATGACCTTGCAGTAGATTTCCATAAATAAACATACCCATATCTACAACTATATATACCGTATACATACATATGCATTCATATCACATATCCATCTACATATCTGCATATGATAGCTACATATACATCCCTGCACAATTTATTTGTGCTTGATGTGTTTGGCTTGATTTTTAGCTGCTACCACTCTGGATTTTAGCTTGGTATCCTCAGAATTTACTGATTTATAAGTATTTTTCTGTAGTCAAAGGTTACTTATTTGGTTCCAAAATTTTATTAGCTGCACATTTTCTGCCAGTGATTACATTTTAAAGTTTCACAGAAATCTGTTGATTCTGTGATTTGAGAAAATTTTGCCTTGAAACAAACGAGAACATGCACGCTAGGTATACAACAAAAACAGATTTATTTGTATTAAGGTAGAACATTATGGAGACAAATAAGCTACATTGGAAAATATTTTCCAAAAACATTTTTTAAACAAACGCAGAGCTGTCAGTGTATGTTAAAAAGTGTGGATGTTCATGTTGTTAAAGGGCCACATGGGTTATCACACATTAATCAACACATATGAAGGCCTCTACAGAGCAACGCTGACCTGAGCTGACCCTGACGCTTTGTCTCAGTCGAGTCGAGGAAAAGGATTAAGGTGTGGTGAAACGGGAGTCATTTCTTCACTTTATTCTATTATTTTTCTTCTCCCTTTTCAAATCCAAATATCATTTTCTTGACTTTTTCTTCCTGTTCTTTGACTGTTTGACAAAAGTTGTTTTTCCGGCCCCCCACGACCCCCTGTCCTCCCATGCAAGATTGCTCTGCCATGACTAACAACGCTCCTTGGGGTGTGAGGGAGTGGATTCTGTTATTTTTTTTATTTTTTTTATTTCTTGTTGCCTCCAAGGGTGTTGCATGGAGGAGGGAACAGACAAGAGAAAACATCCAAATCCAGCAGCGGACCAGGGCTCTGCCAAGTCAGCAAGCTAATGGGAGGAGGTCACCAACAGATAACGCTCACACACAGGCCCAGCTCCTCATTACCACACACAGGCTGAAGGGTTTTATCTGGACCCAGCTGGAGATAGGGGAACCTCGGTATCCTGGCTTCGTTCAGGCCTTCCGCTAACAGAAACTACCCGCTTGTCATGGGGTGTTGAAGGAGGACTGTGAGGAGTGCAAGACTCCAGGGGTTAGAAGTTGCTCTGGAGATAAAAAGTAGATTTTTTATAAACACTCACAAATCCAACAGAGTCATAATTAGCGCACCCATTAGACCACATGGTGAGCTTTAAACTACACAATTTTCTTTTTTATTATTTATATTGTTGATGCAACTCAACTAATTTAGGGATTTGACTAAATGTTTAATCTTGATTTCTAAAATATGTAACAACATGCCCACCGATTGCACAACAGAACAGAATGGGTTTAGGTAAATAAATAAAAGCTGGAGCAAAAACGGTTCATTGCGTTACATAAACAAGATTTTACATTTAGGAACATACTGTATTACAGTTTATCAGAGTCAGCGAAATTTATTTGTCATTCGCATCTCATGTGGTACATGTGGTGGAACGAGATTATGTACACAGGGTCCCAGTTACATCCAACAATAAAATGTAAAAGAAAAACGGTAACAAGATCTAAGATGTGAACTAAGAAAAACATCAGCTAAACAATACACTATAATCATCACTAAGCACTAATAGCATAAAATATAACGTCGAACAGCAGCACAAACACTTATTAAGTGTGAGCAAAGGCACATCTCTTTAGACTAGCTTATCATTAACTTTACTAAATGTATTTTTATTATTTTGCATTTTATAATCTTTATGTATTTTATATTTCAATTTGTCACTGATAATGTTTGCACTGTATTGGTTTGTTAAGTGTCCTTGGGTGTCCTGAAAGGTACTTTTAAATAAAATGATTATTATTATTATTTTTATTATTATTACATTGTGCTTGTGAACTTCCCTGCAATACAGAAGACCTGATCTGAAGGTGCAAACAGAGGGAAGACTGGAGTACCAGTACAGTAGTTACATTTCTAATCTAAGAAGGAATTATCATTTTTGTGGATTAAATATTCACTTTAACAGCCAATTACTGTAGCTAGGCTTCTGCTTGTTGTTTGATGCACTCGTTTTTATTATAAGAAACTACCCAAAGTACATTTTTGCCAGCTTTAACCAACATGCACACAGAGAGATATTCAGACTAAACAAAGTTTGCCCATATCTTTTTATCAGGTAGTTTCAAAAACAGGAAACAATAGAGTTATGAATTACTTCAATAAGAAATTGGTAAATTCAAGAGTGAGTATGGATCCATCTAGTTTCCACACGTTTCATCCCGTTCAGGGTTTAGGGTCATGGGGAGCTGGTGCCCAGTGGTGATTATTTAGTCTGCATAAAGTTGCACCTTCCATCATTAGTATTTTTTGTACATTTTGTACAACGCTGAAACTCAAGGACATCTCCATAGTCTCTAGAGCAGCTTGCCGATTTAGAATTTGCACACATCACTATTTGAATTTCAAACTGATTTGAGCAAAAACCTGGACATTTCACCGGCAGACAGTTTCGAAACCCCACACCAACCATCAACTTTAAAGACGTTGATATTCTACATCTGGAACAGAAGGCGACAGGTAAAGTGTATCCATTTCATTACCAGATAAAAACTGCAATGAATGTGATAGCAAACTGACATCGAAAGGATGAAAACATTAAATACTAATTTTTGCTACATGTTGAATATAAATTATTGGACAATTTATTCAAACATTTTACCAATCAATCAACAAATTCACAATTTCACTCCCGGCTAATAAAATAATATTTGCATTTCTAGCATGAAACGCATCGCAGAATGCCACAAAATGTTATCTGACACACTCTCAGCTGAGCTGGTCTGTGTGCTTTGTGGCTCGGCCCGTCGCTGACTGATAGCTGGCTGTGGATCCTGAGGGGCATCGAGAGTTTAATCACCCATAACCGCAATTACAGACGTACACATCCGCCTCATAAAGCACTGAAACAAGATGAGTGCCTCCCTCCTCTCCTCAGCTACACATCAGCCAAATTCCACTAAAGCTCAAGGAGGAACAAGGGAGCTGCAGGCATAACCTGAGACAAGGAGGGGGGGAGAAACCTCTACCTTGTGCACTGCATTAGAGGAGAGAATTGCGGCATATTAATTAGTGCTTTTAATACACTTAGGAGCTTTAAAACAAGCCATTACGCACTAAATGAGTGGAGGCGCGTGCTGTAAAATATGAACAGGTGTGCCATGTTTCTACAGAGGCTCTTAATAAGCCTAAAGTAAAAGATTCAAAAGAACTGACTGCACGAGTGAATGCAAAGAAACAACATTAACATATCAAATAGCCACGCACACATCTAAAGCAAGCACGTGGATGTGCATATGAGCACACACTCCTAATGATCACATAAAAGCTCACAGTACACCATAAGACAGGCCTTAGGATGGATTAAGATGCAAGCCTTTATCAGTAGGTTCCCACAATCCCCTGTAGAATATCTCATCTCTTTCTTTCTGTATATATTTTTTTCACTTCACTCTTTCCATTTCCCCCGTATACCCCAGGGATGGTGTTGGGAGAGAGAAACAGAAGAGACGGGCAAAATAAAGACGGAGAGCTGAAAATAAAATGAAATAAGCAATCCGAGACAAGTTTGCTAATGGACAGGAGATCGGGTTCTTTCGCTTCTTTGCTGTTTGACAAAAAAAAAGATGCAAACAAAATCCAAAGTGGCCCAGAAGTCGAGCGCTCAAGTGCATTTTTCTGGGTGAGATTAGCAACATCAGGTGAGCAAGACAGGCTCCAGGGGTTAGCGGGTCAAATGCAAAAGCCTGACGGCATTGAGAAGGAAGCATCATGTGATAAAGAGATAAAATCTGAAACGTTCCTATAAAACTGAGTTGTTCAGAAACTCTTCTGACATGAAGGTGCAAGGAGCTCAGGGATGTCCTGTCTATCCTCAATACTAAACAACCATGAGTGTAAGAAAGTGCTCATAATTCTCATTGATTACTTGCTGTGAAAAGAATACCAAGTAATTAAGCCAGAAGTATCATCGGTGAAATCAAACAGCTGGAGAGGATAGCCCAGATGTTTTCAGTGTCAGTTACATTTATGAAACATATATGTGCTATTAAGCATGAATATCAAAGTTAGGGATGCACCAATCCACATTTCTCACTTCCGATCCGATCCTTAAAAACTGGGTATCGACCGATACTATACTCTTCCGATCCGATACTGTTCAGGTATGTGAATCTGTATAATGAAATTTTTGTACTGAGACTATTCATTTTAACATTGTGTGAGTTAAACCCAATGAAGACACTCTTGAACCTTACAACAGGAAACTCACTAACTTTAACAGCACACAAGAGGCAGGTCTATACCACACACATGCCCTTCTCACTCATGGTGCAGCTGGAAAAACTAAAAAACTGCTAAGCATGATGAGAAAGACAACACAGCCCACTCCCCTTAACCACTAAGGGAGTGGATTTTGTTGTCTTTCTTTGTTAGTGAGTTTCCAAGGCTCAAGAGAGTGTCTTCATTGGGTTTAACTAACACAATGTTAAGACAGCAGTTACAGAATGTGATGGAGTGCTCTTTGAAGCTGAATCAGAAATATCGGCAGGTTGGATCCAATATCCGATACTTAAATTATGCTGGTATCGGATACCGATACTGGATCGGATCGGCCCCATCCCTAATCAAAGTGTGATGCTGTAAATCAGGTTTAATTTTATAAAATCAATCCCTCTGTGAAGATATAAAAGGAAGGTGGGAGGGTTATATGATTTTTTTGTTTGTTTGTTTAAGTGAAAAATTGAGCATCTAAAGTTCCCACAAAGTATATAATACTACAAATACATTAAAGCAGAGTAAAACTTATAAATACCCGCTTGGACAGCTTGTAAAGAGGAAAGCAGCTGAATGCTTCAGTTTACAATTCAACCTACTTGAGTTGAACTTGCATCAACCATCTGAAAAACCAAACCTACTTTACTTTCAGGACAAACAACGGAAATAAATGCAACTCAGTCAGCTGTCGAATGAAGAGGTTCCAAACTTTTCAGCTTCCGACCCACAAAATAACAGGTGAAGATTTGTTACTCAGACTATTGCTAACTGAAGTGCATAATCCCTGCGAAAAAGCCAGTGAATAAGGTTCTCATGGCAACAATAACGACCATTCTATTTTTTTAATCAACGTAAGACTCCTGATGTCATTTATTGTGACAATTATGCTAAAACAATCGTAATTTTCAATCAATTTTAAGCATAGTTTGATATCTCTAAATCATCTCAAGACCCCACATTTGCCATTTTATGAGCAACGATAGGGTCCCGACTTCAACTTTGGGATGCAATGCTCCATGCAGGGGCACCCACACTTTTTCAGCATGCAAGCTACATTTAAAATGTCCAAGTCAAAGTGATGCCTACTACATGTATACTGGTAGATCGCGATCAACGTATTGGGCACCCCTGCTCTAATTAAACTTTCTGATATGTGATTGAGGTTTTCCTGTCAGTTTCAGTTATAAAACATCATGAATCATGGATGGGTATTATTTACAAAGGTAACATCGTAACGACTAACTTGAGCCGATACAAAACACTGCAGCGCACATTTGAGACCCAACCAGCTCACTGCTAATAGAGGGTTTGTTTACACCTTTCTACTGCGGCTTCAGAGTGCAGATGAGTAAGAAGCTCAGCAGATGACCTTTAAACTCCAGAGGTGACCAGGAGGTGCGGCTGGTCATGAGATTGACACACCAGGTGATTCATGACACCATGCTTCACACATAAGTAAGCCCCTTACATTGTAGTCAAATACATAAAACTGATGTGAACTTCAGAGGAAAACAAGCCCTTTTCCACCTCATCATCCTCATGTTCTCAGAAATCTTCCAAAGACAATTTGGCTTATCAACAGCACAATAAGACTTAATGAAGAGAGTGAGCTGTCCAGTGAGTCAGAAAGATTGATGCATCCCGCAGGCCTGGGAAGCACACACTCTGTTAAAGCCAGACAGAGGATCAATTACACAGACCACGTTTACTGGCTTTAACTATACAGGAACATGGCCATGCTCCTTAGCTGCTTTTAAATCCTTACTTAAAATGCTTTTGTTACCTTATAAGGCGTTTATTTTTATGGTTTTGGTTTTATTTTTTACTGAATATGTGTTTACTTGTTTTATTGTATAACACTGTTCAGAACGTTGTTCCTTTCACAAGTTTTGAAGGGCTTTGCAAATAAAACTGGATTGGATAACGAAAAGAAAAAAAACAATAATTTTGTAGTAGATAAAAACTCATGAGGATTCTTTTAATACTTAAAATATCATTTTAGTTTAAAAAATAGGCAAGAAAGGCAGTGAGCAAAAAGCCATTAACTGGGTTTTTAATTTTAGGTCATAAGGTCTAATGGTTCAAGTATTCCTCTATGACCATGTTTCCCAAACCCCAGGTTCCAATGTTATACTTACACCCCTCCTCCAACACACCTGAGATTGAGAGATGGATTGGTGCAGTGTCTGCTGCAGACTCTGTGCTGGTCCATTGTGGTGAAAAGGGAGCTGAGCTGTAAGGCAAAGATCGCTATTTACCAGTCGGTCTACGTTCCTACCCTCACTTATGGTCATGAACTCTGGGTAGTGACCAAAAAAATGAGATTGCGGAAACAAGTGGTTGAAATGAGTTTCCTCCACAGGGTATCTGGACTCTAAAGATAGGGTGAGAAGTTCAGTTATCCGGGAGAGACTTGAAGAAGAACCGTTGCTCCTCCACATCGCGAGGAGCAGATTGAGGGGGTACGGGCATCTGGAAAGGATGCATCCTGAGCTCCTCCCTAGGGAGGTGATGGGGCATGTCAGACTGGGAGGAGACCTAGAGGAAGACCCAGTACACACTGGAGAGACTTTGTCTCTCGGTTGGACTGGGAAGACTTTGGGGTCCTCCCAGAAGAGCTGGAAGAAGTGACTGTGGAAAGAAATGTCTGGACTGTGGAAAAAGATGCCTCCTTCTCAAGCTGCTTCCCCAGTGACATGACTTTGGAATAATGCGGAAGATAATGGATGGATGTTACATTTATAAAAGAAGTATCCTGCTGCATTGCATGTGGTTTCCGAAAACAGGAATTTTCATTGTTGGAAATGGGTTTTCCCCATGTATTCATTGAAAACCTCTGCTGGTTTTTCATTCGTTGCACAAGGAACTTTCCTGGGGTGTTTCAATATTTGATTTGACACAGTGAATGAACACTCCCCTGCTGGTTTTAGTGTCAGCTGAAATCTGTTGGATATGTTGTATATTTTTGTTGGGCTGAAGAATTTCAGGCTGTGCTTTCATGTCACTCTGATCAGTCACAAATCCTTACAAAACAACTACAAGAACAAGTAGATATTTACTGAGGGTGCTTGTTCAGATCTTCTACCCATGGTGAGTCCTTCAGTCAGTTTAAAAATGTCTGATGGCTGACTGGAATAAATTTAAGATCTAACAATTTCCTCACTATTGTCTAAAACTACGTTAATGTACAAAGCATATGCCTTTTAACAAGAAAGCTGAGGGGATGCTATAACAGCATATACTGTACTAGGTTATACAATCAATCCAACGAAATAAAAATTGTTCCAGTCATAAACGTTTCTTTTACAGTTTTAAAGAAAGAATAGGCTTGCTCAAAGACCTTTAATTCCATTGTAGGAACAGTAACAAATCCTAGACTGTGCTACTTTTAATTTAAGTTTTTCTTACAAAGTAACTCTTACAAAGTACAAAACCAGGATTGGTTCATTGCAGAGATAAAAAGGTTAAGATTCCTTGAAAACAAAAAAGAAAGCACATTGCCTGCCATATTTTATAGCAGAGTTCCAAACTAAGATTGTCTTTTGATGGGAGGGGATGATATTATAACCAGTGCGGTCAAACACGTCATTATAAGACAGCTCTTGAAGGATTTGCTGGGAGCTACTATCACTAAATTTAGCTCAATTTCTGTCAATTCGAGTTGTAAATCTTTTATATATTCACCAAGTTCAAATACTGAGGTGGTCACCTTAAAATTGAATAGATTCTCATAAATGTTCACACAAAATTTTAGCTCGGTATCTTTAAAAATTAGTTGTAGCTATTTTTGTGTTGGTTGCGGTTGATAAGCTGTACCTTAATTTTGGGTTGACCTCAAAAGTTAACCATTTGTAGATCTACATCCTGATTTTACTTTCTGAGTTTTATTCATATCTGTCCAAAGGTTCTTGAGATATTTTGCCAACAGTCAAACATGATGCCAATAGATAATGCTAAGTTTAAGGAAATGATGTTAAGCAATGTGTCATACTTTAAGTAGATTTTGTGGATGACTCTCAGCTACTACTGCACCGCATTTTTGCTCATAAATTGAAAAACTGGTTGTTAAAGCAATTTTTGTGTTTGCTAAAGTTGTGTACCAGTGGTGGCCATCTTCAATTAAGTTGTCTTGGAATCCTGGCAAAAACCAATGCAGATTTGTTCCTGTCTTTGATTTTATACGTCTACCTTATAATGTTTTGCTAGTTTTTTGATACTTTGTTAAAAAAAATATATATATATATATATATTATTATTATATTTTTTTTCCTCTCTTTTGTTTTCTATTGTTTATTGTTTGTTTGTTTGTTGTTTATGGAAATTCTACCATTGCTGTTCATTGTTCTTTAGTTTTAGCAGGTCGCTTTCGTAAATGAGCCCATGAGGTTCAAAAGATTTACCTGACTAAATAAAGGTTGAATGAATGTCTCTGATAGTCAAACCAATTGTAGATGTCCATTCAGTGATTACTTCCAGAGGGTCTAAATAAAATCTGTAGTGATTAATGAGATTTTTTCCAACACTACACACACTTTTGCCAAACATTATTGCCTTTGGGTGATAAATAAAATAAGTACCGGGTAAATGGATCTGAAGACATTTGTGAACGCCATCATTTGTGTCATCAGGCTTGAGCTCTCACATATTTAGGAACAGCAATTTTTAGCCCTTTTTCATTATTAAAGCGCTCATGACATTTTCATCTAGATGAATCTTTTAGAGATCCATTTTATGTCTTCATTGTAACACAACGCTCCGATTGAGAGCTATTCTACATTACAAAAGCTACATTTATGAAGGTGCAAGAGATGTAAGACATGCAAGTAAGAGATTTTAATAACAGCATAAAAAGGGCTATGAATCCACAGGTTGTGGGCAGTTTTATAAGCATTTCTCTGCTTTGATTTGTGCTGACTCTCAAATACAGTCCGCAGACAACACAGTTACACATTAGGTAACGACCCGAGGGATAAAAGATCAGTCCTGCATTTTCTTAACCATTAAATCAGGTCAAAGTCCAATTCTCATGTTTTCCTTCAAGTTTTATCAACATCTTTAGACATACTAACATATTCAGTTGGATAACGAATGGGTCGTAAAGCTGGGCTATAAACATTACTTCAGCGTGTGGCTCAGAGAATGGGGTTATGATCATTACGTAACCTACAGAGCTGCTGTGCTTAGACATTATTTCCCCCTCCCACATACTAAATGAGTCAAGTTCCCAAATTATAAATATGTGAACAGGTAGTTGGAAAGTAAAAAAAAGAAGCACATGCATAATTATCATTGAGGCGCAATCATTGAGGCGCCATCAGTGATAATAGACCTGTTTGTTTTCCCCACAAGCTCTAAATTCTGTTTTAACCCCTGCAACCTTTGCTGGCAGATGGAGGCAGATAAACACAAAGAGCTCTTGTATTAAACACAACAACCTCAAAACACACTGTCCTCATTCACATTAATTGTATTTCTGTAAGTGTCATAGTCAGAATGCGACTGCACATGAACAATAAGTACATCTCCGTCTGCTGCATGTTCATTTGACACTTGATAACGTCCGCCTGCTTGTCCTGTTGCAACTCAGGCGCTGTGCCACCCAGTGGAGTCTGAATAATGAAACCAGGCAGCGAGCTGGTGTCGGGTGAGATGGCACAAAACTAGCCGGGTCGTTGTGTAATCATCAGGCGCAAACACACGTGCTCGAGCAGCGTTTCACAATACACAAAACAGATGGCAGGGAGGGTGTTAAATAAAAACAAATACATGCTCATTATCAGCTTGGATTACAAGCAGCTGCTCCGGCTTGTTCTGCCTTTGACATGGATGTTCAATCATATCCCATTGACCATTTCACACATGAGTGGAGGGGGGAACCAAATGACTGTAAAGAAGCCAAGTCATATTGGAAAAGGCGGTAATGTTAGGGGTGTGCCATTCAATCACTCACCTGGGCGGTACAAAATACTGTCCACTACAACTGGCAGAGAGATGAAAAGCACTGACGAGGTCTTTTGAAAACAGAACACGGAGATGCAGAGATATGTGCACATGCAAAGTACCACAAGCTCTCTAAGAAACAATATAACCAACCAGAGACCAATCCTGTTTTATGGGTCCTGGGACTTTTTCCCCCTTCACATTACGTTCCTGTCCTGATGCTGCAGAGCAGATCTTAACACAACGACGATTAACACACAGGCTCAAAACTTTCTGGTCATTTAGATATTTTAACAACTCACACATAAATGTTCAACACCTTCCTGAGTAAGATAAGCTTCAAGAGGGAACAAACAAGGCAGGTAAAGAGAAGAAGCCACTGTCATACCCTATTAGAAGTTTACGGAAATAGAAAAGTCTCATTACCAAGTGATTTTATTAATAGTCTTATCTCTGTAACTAGCCATAAAAAATAAATGTAAAAATGTAATTTAATTATTTATTTATTTGCCGGTAGTAGCATTTTAACCATGCACATGCCACTGAGGTCACAAATCTCTTGCAAGGGAGGCTTGTGCTTGAAGAAAGCTTAACATACATTTGTGGACTGTCAGAGGAAACGGGGAGTATCTGGAGAAAACACACACAAACAAGAGGAGAACATGCAAACTCTATCCAGAAAGACCCCAGGTCCAACCCAGGGATTGAACCCAGGATAAGCAAATACTCACAGTCAGACTGAACAAGACCTTAGAAATACTAATAACTTGTATGTAACCATGAGTATGTTATTGTTCCAACAATGATGCTACAATCTACTGTATCTCTGTCACCCACTCATGACATTATCCCCCTCCTCATATCAAAGTCACGCTACATTTGTGTTGTACAACCCCGTCATTCAATTAGCTCAATATCAGTGACTGTAATGGACTTGTGGACATGATGCCCCTGTGGCGTTTGATGTGCACTCTTTTTTCAGTCACATTGACTGAAAAAAATAGCTGCTAAAAAATAGCTGAGATAGCTGCACAGGGAGATGATAAAGGTCAACTTTCTGCAACAGCCTACAATGTACACCAGGTACCTCTGAAACCAGCTGAGGGGGCACATAGATGATGTGATGCTGCCATTGCATTCAAGTTATCATCTTTATTTTACAAAAAACAGCTGTAAGAATTATCACAAGAAAACATTACTATCATCCTTCAAGTATTTTGTTTCATCAACTGAAATAACTTAAGTTTTATGATTTGGTGGATTACAATATTCTATTACTTACCAGGCTCAGAATCATATACTACTGTACCACCACATATTCAAGCGCATTTTATAAAAAGGAACAGTTGTTATAATTCAAAGGGAATGGATATGTTTGTAAAACCGAAGTATAGAACAAGCTTAAGGGGTAGGTCTACTTCAACGCAGGGAATAAGTTTATGGAATAGTTTGGATTATGATATAAAAAAAGAGAAATCATTATTTTTATTTAAGAAAAAGATCAAGAATATTTTGTTGACAAGATATATATAAGTTAGTTAATATTTATTGAACTATAATGAATAATTGTGACAATTTATATGTTTTTGTTATATTATTTATGATTATTGCTTGAATTGATTGTTTGAATTGATTTTGTTAAGAAGGGGCAGAAATGATAAGATTTCATTCTTCTTCTGCT
The DNA here is from genome assembly GCA_038048925.1 of Garcialebias charrua. NCBI lineage: Eukaryota > Metazoa > Chordata > Actinopteri > Cyprinodontiformes > Rivulidae > Garcialebias > Garcialebias charrua. The sequence continues at coordinate 26,969 of JBBPBX010001084.1, read as the reverse complement.
GCCTTTCATTTTATATGTATTTTATTTCTTTGTATCTGAAATTGTATTTGTTTTTTGTTTTTATTGAAATGAAATGAATAAACGTTTAAACTAAACTAACTAAGCAACACAACAACCCACCATTACCAATTTCTTCCTGATTGTATTATCAATTAATATTAAATTGTATACATTTGATGCAAGCTTTGGGCACATTTCCCAACAATTATTTTAGATTACCAAGCTAAATTTGTTGACAACCTGAAAAATAGTAGTCTTGTTGCTGCCTCTAATACCCCTTGCAGTGTAAATACTTTAACCACAAGAAAGGATGTCTAAACCGGATCCAAGTTGTAAGAAACTGGCTTCAGGCATCCTTCAAGTAATGTAGGATTTTGCTGTAATCCTTAACACAAACCCTGTCCTTCACTTTTAGACTTTGAGACCTCCTCTCCTCTGCCAAAGCAATTGTTCTGTTTAGTAAAACAGTAGCCACAGCTCGGATGTTGTCACAGCAGCCACGGTCTACATTCCTCAAGGGCAGCTGACTTGGCAAACCAACACTGGTTCCTGACAAGACATTTCCATTAGCCTTTGCATTACCATCACTCCCACCCTCGTTTTCTACATGCACCTTGAGGAGCACCTCTCCGAGGAGAAAGCCCGTGAGAGTTGCAAACACTTCTCCCCCCACTTCCATCTCTCACATCCCAGCATGTACTGGGCCGCATTAGCACACTCGGGTGGGCCTGTTGCTGTGTAGCTGAGACATGTGACACTGGAAGGTTAGGACTCTGCCACCAAGCTTCCACTCATCATGCTCACACACACATTGCTGACCCTTTCTTTGGGACTATGCACCCCCCATATACTTTTTTTTCCCGGGGGGTATGAGCTATAACTAGGATGGGCAGGGCAGGTGCTACGCTCTGACCTTCCACTTCATGAGATCAGCATGGGTGACATTCGGATCAAGCGCTCTGTTGCACCGTCTCTCCCTCCCCCCCCACCCCCAAGCCTGTTATAATGCCAAGCGTGTCAAATCACTTTAATGTCAGAATACCAACAGTCGTCTCCCCTTTCTCCCTCTATCGTCACTGTGTTTTTACTTTCACCCTACATCCCTGCCCCCCGCCTTCAGAGCTGAGGGGACACATAGATGATGTGATGATGCCATTGCATTCAAGTTATCATTGACAAGGACCGAAGCAGATGACCAGCAGAAGAGCCGAAGCTGATTATATCCAACACATGATAACAAAAACAAAACATTTTGGATCCAAAGTCCAAAATAGCACTTTCTCATTTATTTGATGTTGCTTTATGTCATTATTTAAGGCAACACCATAAATTTTGGGCAAACCATAACAACAGGAAACACATGATTTAGAAAGAAAAGAAGACTTGTGGAACAAATAAATCACACGAATTAGCTTCTTCTTTGGTCTGACCTCGTTAAAATATTTGATCCAGCTGCTATTAGCAAATGCAGATGCTCAACGCTAACTTTTTCAGATTTTCCATCATCTCAGCAAACAGAGGGAAAACAAAAGAAGCGCAGTGATGGATGACACTTCGAAATCATCTCATTATTTTACAGTCTTGCTGCTGTGATTGTTTTCTATCAAAACACAAACGGCTTTAGTTAAAAATGGGAATACATTTTTATGTGTTGCATTTAATAATTATCCCAACATGCAGCAAATTTATCTGCAAACAGAGAAGTGCAAGATGTCATGAGCCATATGTACTTCTCTTTTCCTAATCTGACTCATGCAATTTTCTCATATCTCAACTCACTCGTGTTTACCAGTGTTTAGAAGAGGTCAGCATCCCTCAATGCTTAGTCAGCGTCACTGATGTAAACATGGTGCTTACAAGTTCAGGCTAGACACAGCCGGCTGATTCTGGTGGTTTTATGTGGTTTGGTCCAAAGCAGAGAATGTAACAAGAGTGAAATAATTTGGTAGGCATGTACATTATTTATTAAACGGCCAGGACAAAACCAAAACTTGGAGAAGCATCTGCGGCAGAATGGAATTTTATCTCATCTGTGTAAAGTGCCTCAGAGAATATATCACAAACAGACTGAAATGAACTTACTGGTAATATAAAAGTTTAAAATAGAGTTCTCGAATTTTAAAGAGAAGCTGAACAATGGATACATTTGTACTCCACTCTAAAATTCATTCCAGATTAAATCATGCTTTTCTCCTTATGATTTAAATGTAAATGTTGCTTCCTCTGCACCACTATGACTCAGATTTAAACTTGCACTAATAACCTCAGAAAATTTTTGATTAACTCTCTACCCTCATTACCACCCTCATTTACACCAAGATGGTAACAATGATTGGGTGATGATGGGGGGTGTGACCACTTCTTGTGACACCCCTCCTTCTGCCCCATCACCTCATGTCCCTGGTAGCCTGCTCTCTTGGCTCTCTGCTGAGTTTGAGCTATGACAATGAGATAGCATTTCACTGCGATGCTGCTGCAGGGGGATTAAAGGCTCAGAGAGTTATCAAAGGCTTAGTCGCTCTGATTTCTAGTGACCCGTCGTGGATAGCTGCCATCAGTGTGTACCAGCACAGAAACCTCCAGCTCTGCTGATGCATCCCTGCTGCTGTAGCTGCTGTGGCAGCTGGCCACCTGGGGACATGTTGCCTGGGGTTTTCCATTGATAGGACATTGTTTTACTGAATTCCTTTGGCATTAAAGATTAGGAGAGAAAGACAACTATTTTTCCATTGGTTCTCTATTAAAAACAGAATAGGATTTAAAATACAGTATGCAACTCTCAACAAATAAGCTGTATTTCTATTAAAGATCTTGTTTCAAATGTTCATAACAAAGTGCACTTCTCTCTCAGACTGCAGGTTTACTTGTGGTTCCTAGAGTTGCCAAAAGCAGAATGGGAAGCAGAGCTTTAAGTTATCAGGCTCCTCTCTTGTCGAGCCAATTTCCAGTTTCAGTCTGTGAGGCTGACACATTGGGCCTCATGCAAGAACATGTTCGTATTTTTATCCCAAATTTCTCCTACTTTTGTTCGTACGAAGCGTTCGTACGAACATGCCACGTCAGATTCAACAAAGTCTTCTATCCTCAGGAAAAGTGTGTAAATGAGTTGCGTAAATATGATGAATCCCACCTGTTCTATCAACCTGTGCGTGCTCGCGGAGAGGTTATTTACATAATCCCCACCCCTCAAAACACCATATAAGGCTACGTTTCCTGCCTCGGAGGCAAAACGTGTTCGTTCATAAAATGACAGCGAAAAGTAAAAAAGAAGAACTCTACCGGTGCGGAGATTGAAGTTCTGCTCTCCTTGATCGAGAAAAGTAAATCTGTCCTTATTAGCAGCGTCACTCATGGGAGTAAATGACCAACTAATGCCAAGGAATGTTTGTTTATAATAAATGTGGACCTTAAAATATACACGTGTCCTGGTGGCTAACTGGTTAAAGCATTGCACTGCTTATCGAGATTTCGTGGGTTCGATTCCCACAAGGTATGCCTATTTTTTTTCCTTCCATCTTTAGATTATTTATTCGTTCCAGATTAAAAAGACTTTATGCTTTATTTCTTGTTGTATTGTTGATTCTTGTTGTGCTGAGCCCCCTTCTATTCACCCTGCTAACACACGACTGCACACCATCGTACAGCTCCAACCACTTCATCAAGTTTGCGGACGACACAACAGTGGTGGGTCTCATCAGCAACAACGATGAGACGGACTACAGGAACGAGGTGAGCCGCCTGGCCTTGTGGTGCGGACACAACAATCTCACTCTCAACGTGGAGAAGACAAAGGAGATTGTTGTGGACTTCAGGAAGAAGGATGCCCAACATGCCCCTCTGACCATCAACAGCACCGCAGTGGAGAGAGTAGACAGCACCAAGTTCCTGGGAGTGCACGTCTCAGAGGACCTGTCCTGGAGCAGGAACACTGCATCACTGGCAAAGAAGGCTCACCAGCGTCTCTACTTTCTCCGCAAGCTGAAAAGGGCTGGAGCTTCAACCCCCATCATGAGCACCTTCTACAGAGGTGCCATAGAAAGTGTCCTGACCAGCTGCATCACTGTGTGGTTTGGTGCATGTACTGCATCCTGCCGCAAGAGCCTCCAGCGCATTGTGAGAGCAGCTGAGAAGATCGTGGGCACCTCCTTTCCCTCACTGCAGGACCTACACAGCAACCGCCTCACTCGGAAAGCCCACTGCATGGCAGGTGATCCCACACACCCACTACACAGCTGCTTCAGACTGCTGCCATCAGGGAGGAGACTGAGGAGTCTCCAGGCTCGAACCAGCAGACTGAGAGACAGCTCTGTTCATCAGGCAGTCAGGATGCTAAACACTCTGCCTGCTCTGCCCCCCCTCCCATTTGAACTGCCTTAACACTAAAACTTTCTCACACATTACCACACAACACAAAGATTTTAACACTGGACTCTGTGTCATCAAACGGGTTATTCACTAAACTCTCGGTCATGTGCTCATACAGTTTGCACTACTTCTCATACTTGCACTAATGTTTGTATTACATCACTGCCTATAGTCATAATACTGTTTACATTCTCTGTTTACATTTATTAATACTGTTTACTTTTATTACTACTGCTTACATTTAATTACTACTGTTTACATTTACACTACTCTAATATCTACACCACTGCTGATACATATACAGTGTGCTCTGACCGGTCTTATTTAGGGATGCCCAATGTGCCTTACTGCATATGCCACTTTTTGCCTCTATAACAACATCAACTACTACCTCATACATATACTGTGTACATTAACTCATACGCTGCTTTGCCACTTTGCAAATGTCAATGCTAGAAACCTTTAGTTTATTTTAGTTATACTTTTTATACTCTTTTTTTATACTAGTATGCAAAAACTCAGGACAGTATTATGTTCATTAAATGTTTAATGTTTTAGTTTTAGTTTTAGAGTTGGTGTAAATTTTCATACTCTTATACCACTATGCAAAAACTCAGGACAGTGTTAGTTTTACTATTTTATGCTTATGTCTATTATTATATGTTTCAGTGTTTCAATGTTTAGATGTTTACTGTTGCACCGAGGGACTGAGAGAAACGCAATTTCGGTCCTGTGTATGTCCTGTACAGTACATATTGCAGATCTGACAATAAAGTTGACTTTGACTTTGACTTTGACTTTATTGTAAATAGTTTTCTTGTGTTTTTTAAATCTGGAATGAATTAAAAGGAGAAAAAAAAAATGTTGTCCCATGTGGGACTCGAACCCATAAGATTCGGCACTGCAACGCAACGCTTTACTGATTGAGCTATCTGAGATCTATGACTGCAACAGGAGGAGGTCAATGTAAAGTCTGCGTTACCGAAGTCTGCGTTACCGAGACAAATTAAACTTAAATTAATTCATAATTTAAGTTGGTTTCAGTTTGAGATCTTCATATTGATATTGTAGTGTTAGAAAACGGCATTGATAACAAATTGATTTTAATTTAAATACTTTAATCCGTTAGTCATTATTACATTTAAAATTATAATTCGACTTCAAACAGAACCTATTGTCAAGAACAATTGTGGTGCGTGACTTTTTTAAACTCTAAATATTTTCTAAATAACGAAATATGAAGTTATTAGTGGAGAAATTCCGTCTGGATGACAGCAGACTGACGCTCCTAAAATATACGACAGGTCCGGACCACTCGTAAATTTTGTTCGTATCTGAAAAAAATCGTAGGATACGAAAACATTGTTGAATGCCACAAATGATCCTAAATCACTCGTACGCACAGTTTAAGAACAAATCTGTGCGTACGAACGGTTCGTGCATGAGGGCCATTGTCTACTTTTAAAAACGGCTTGAAGACCTTTCTTTTTAAACGAGCTTACTCTGCCTCCTCATGATTTTATCTTTGATCTTAGTTGATATTATTATTGATTTTACTTGTATTATCACTTGTTTTATTTTTGATTTTGTTGCACTTTGTAGCACTTTGAGATTTTTGTTAATGAAAAGTGCGTTATAAATTAAATTCATTATTATTATTATTATTATTAAATAAATGAACACCACAAGGGGGCAATACTTCTTGGGAAAAACCCACCCAACTTATCTCCTGGTTGCAGATAGGTTTAACATAAACTCAAGCAGCCAATTAACATCGTTTGACAGTTCTCCTCCACTTTGTGACGAACTCCACACCACTGCTGTAGAGTAAACCAGATAAAAACTCATACTAGTAACTTTTTTTTGGCTTGAGATAAGTTGTAATAGTTGCACATGAAAAGCATAAATAGATTCCAGTGCCAATAAACAGGAGGGTGGTGTTATCTGGCTCCTGACCCAGCAGGAAACAGCCTGGGAGAGCGTGGACTCAGGCCAGCCAATTAGAGCACAGCGAGCTCAGAGCATGCTGAGGATAATGAGGCCCCTCTCCATGACCCTCTTCACCTCTGCAGGACCCCGCGATGGGAAACATGAGGACCCACTTTAACCCAACGTCAGCCCCCTTCATAACCCTCTTGCAGAACTGCTCTCTTTAGCCTCTTTCACACCCTTTATCCCCCCAACTGCTGGTTTCAAATCCTGCTGTGTGACCACAAGGTCCACCAACACATGCTGCCTCTCTCTGGAGGCCCACCACGCAACGCGGCCTTTTACTGCAGCGCTGATGCTTAAAAGCAACAATACTCGCAAACGCTGGATCTCACTTTCATTTTCCACAGTTTATTCTGGCCTGGTTTTAAATGGTGTGTCGGGGGGAAGAGCCTCTCGAGCAGAAATCATCGAGTGGTTCCACTGTTACTGGTTGGATTTGTAAACTGGTGAGCTAATTGTGAGGTGTAATGAAGTGGGACCAGACTGAACACCAGTGCATGGCTTCATTTTCTAAACAAATAAAAGGGCTGGGTTTAATAAAGCCAACAGTATCTGATGGGAAAATGGCACCATGCAGGGTAGGATAGTTAAATTAAGGTCCTCAAGACATCCAAAGCTAATGAAAAGAGGGGGCGTCACTAAAAAACATCTTTCCCCAACCCCCTTTTTCTCTGCAGGCAGAATTGGTCCTGTCATTTGGACCCTCCAAACACAGACCATATGCGAGTTAAGTCCTGGCAATCAGACTGCAATGTGGAGCAAGCGGCTGAGTTCATCAGGAAAAAATTAGCCCGCCGCTCTAGAAGCCTCGCTCCCATTGGCCACTCGCGCAGCCCGCTCTGTTTGAGGGCACCCCAGACATTCCTGTGGATAATCTTTTCCATTCCTCTGCTCAGCTCAGTGAGGACAGAGCAAATCACAGCACAAGGCCTGCATTGTGAGGGCCTGTTCAGAAAGCTCTGTTTTTAATGCCGTTTTCCCATTTCACTCTACTTCATACTCTGCAAATTAAAAAAAATAATAAAAAATAAATAAAAACAAGTTTTTCCCATCAGGACTCATTTTTCCTCACAACATTTTTAAAGAAAATAAAGATTCTGTGGAAAAGCAAAGTTTCTCATGGATCCTTTCCAGTAAGAGTTTGTTTTTGAAAAGCTCAAACAATGTAAAACCGCTGAAACCGGAGCCCGGCCACATCAGTGTGCTGCCTGGAGTTCAGCAGATCACAGCTGAAAACGGCTCCCCCCCTCCGGGCGAGGCTCGCTAGCCTTCCCAGAAACCTCCTGCTCGGTCACCGCTACACGCCTCGTGCCTCCCACAGCAGCTTGTCATTGTGGGTGCAGCCGGGCGGCCCGGACAGCAAAACTGGAGGACAATCACACAATCAAGAGACATTTGTAGATTTATAGCAACACATTCCATAATTAGAGCCACGATTATTACAGAGTCTACAGAGTTTAGACTCCAGAGCGGTTATCCACTTTCTAAACGTACAGTTACTTTGTCTTTTTGTCTAAACGCAAAACTAAACTAGAGAAACTGCATTTCCTGTGAAAATGCAGTGCTTATTGCTGAAAAATAACTACAATTAGCTAAAAAAAAACATGCTGAAATGTAGCTGAAATGAAATAACAGCCTAAATTAGCAAAATAAAGCAGAAAGAATGCACATTCTCTGAATTTGATTTAAATAAGCAGAAATAGGCGCAAAAAATGAGGAAATTAGCTTAAAAAAGGCTGAAATTAGCAAAAATAGCTGAAACTGAAAAAGCAGAAATAAGCTTAAACTACCAGAAGTAAGTGGGAAGAGCTTAAATGAGCTCCAAATTGTATAATTCGTTTTAAAAGCTAAAATTAGCATAAAACAGCTAAATCGTAGCTGAAATAGCAGAACAAGCTGAAACTAGAGATAAAGCTGAAAGGAGCACACAAGCAGAAATTAGCAGAAATAAGTTAATTAGGCTGAAAGTAGCAGAAATTACTACAAAAGCTTGAATTTTTCTGAAAACAGCTGAAATTAGCTAAAGAAATGCTAGAACAAGTAGAACAAGTTTAAAGTTGCAGAAGAAAGCAGAAATTACGTTTGCTCAAAGAAACAGAAAAGAGCACAAAAAGTGGAAAGCATCCGGAACAAAGCTGAAAATTGCACAAAAAACAGCTGAAAAGTAGCTAAAAATCAGAAAGAAGCTCAAATTATGAGAATGAAGTGGAGATAAAGCACATTTTTGCTGAATTGAAAAAAGTTGAAAAGAGTGCAAAAAATGTGGAACTAGTGGGAAAAGCATAAATTAGCATAAAACAGCTAAATAGTGAAATAAAAGTCCTAGCAGGATTGTCCTGAAAGAGCTGAACGATTTGTTTTATGATTTGTTGAAACAGCACAAAAACAGAGATGAGAATCACACTGAAAAACGTATGGAAGAAAAATGGATGGCAATAGAGTAATTATAAACATTCACACTTTAACATCTCCGAAGCTAAAAGAAAAGACAGCAATAATAAACAAGTTCAGCAGTTTAACTCCACATCTACTTTCCATTTTGGGACAGACAAAATTATCTAATGTGACTTGGAACTTAAAGTACTGCAGCTCCTAAAGTATCCACAACACGTGTAAAAGAAAGCAAAAAAAAATCTGACGTACTTCAGAAAGACTACACTTCTGATCCAGATGGTCTGAATTGTTCTGGAAACACATCCACCCTCACCACAAGCTGTGACAGTAAAATATGTTGCAATCAATCAAGATAACTGTGTAAAATACACATATGGGGGTGAGGTAGGTGGAATAATCGTGCACCCCATCGTGCCAGAACTTGCCCGTGAAACAAAGTATTTGCCTAAGATGAAGAGGGGGTTTTCATTATTTCCTTCACTGACTTGATAAAAAAAGATGTTTAGTCACATTCCAAAGACTGCAAAGATGCTCAGATCTTTTTATTTTATTTGAAAGAAAATAAAAAATAGGAAAATAAATACTTGTCTGCAGGGATTTTGGAGGCAGATGGGAATTGTGTCACAGCTGCAGGCTTATTTTTCCTGCGCCTTAACTTGTCACCGAGAAGTGAAGCTGGTATAAAAATGAAACTGAAGCGCTCACAACAGCACGAACATCAACTGTTAAAAAGCACACACACTTAAAATAAAATGAAATAATCGTATTCCTAATTTTTTTAATGATCTCTTTTTAGGTTTTATGTGCAACTAATTAAAACGACAAAAAATTATTGATAATAAAAACTGCAACAAGTCAAAGAAACAAGTTCTGGATATAGAAAACATTATTTTAGTTAATTGGCTCTTTACGTCTCTCTAAAATCATAATAAATGACATTAGCTGTTCTTGAATAAATGTTAATTGCTTTGAAAACAAAAGTTTTAAACAAAAGAAGCAGTGTGTGTTTGTGTTTGTGTGTGTGTGTGTGTGTGGGGGGGGGGGATGATTCTCAGCTACTACAACACCAAATTGTAGCAAAGTTGTTAAATATAAGCTTTTGTCAGTAAAACAGTGTTGGTAACAATTTGCTCAATGAGAAAAAATGGCCAAAATGTAAAATAAATAAATTAATTTAAAAAAATACCGTAATTTCCAGACTATAAGCTGCTACTTTTTTCACATGCTTTTAACACCACATCTAATACAATGCTGTGGCTAATTTATAGATTTCTTTTGATGGTCTTACGAGCTTCATGCCAGCAAAACATTTAGCCTCGTCACACCCGGGCGCTCACATAGCTACAAGTCTCTCTTGTGGGGTAGGTCTTTGTGAGTCAATGAGACTACCTGTATAAATAAAGGTTAAAAATAAATAAATCTGAGCATCGAAATGACTAAACAGTTCACAGTGAACCAATGAAAAACTGGGTTTCATTGGTCCACGTTCTCTCCTCTCCTCCCTGCAGGAGTTTCCCCCCTCGCTGGTGGCACAACAAAGTATTTGCAGCCACTCAAAATAAGTGTGAATCGTAAATCAAATCGCCAATTTGCCTCAAGACCAAAGTGATATTGAGAGCGACAACAAAAGAGAGACTGAGGACGTGTGATTAATTTTTTGGGGGCTGCTCAATTCTGACTGAAGAAGATGACTTTAGTGGTTTTAGTGTGCAGGAGGAAGATGACACGATCAATGATTTTCCTGGTAGGCTACTGTATTTACTTAAAAATAAACTGTTCAGAAAAAAAAAACGGTACATACTGGTACGTATTTAATTAAAAGTTTTAAACAATATTTCTGTGTAAATATCTCATGTTACAACGTGGACACCTGCGGCGTATAAACAAGTGTGGCCTATAAAACGTTTTCTTTTTAAATTTAGTGGGCATGGCTAATATTCAGGTGTGCTCAATAGTCCAGAAATTACGGTAATAATCTTTGTTGCATGTCAGCCATTGTATACCCTGATTCTAAAAACCAGCATCGATATCCATCATAAAAAAGAGCTGATATGGGTCAACCTGCAGATTTGCATCCACTTAATTTATTCACTTGGACTGTGTTGAGGACCTCTCAGCTACAAACACACCAAACTTTAGCTCAGAATATAAAAGAATGGCTTGTTGGGAGTTAAAAATTAATTATAATTTAAATTTTTGTGTCTGCTAAAGGCCATTTATCGCTAGAGGCCATTTTGATTTGGCTTGATGAAGAACATTAGGTTGTAAATGTATATATAATGATTACTTTCTAAGAGTTAAAAAAACTCTGTCCATTGGTTTGTGATATATTTTGCTAACACAGACACAGGTAACTTTACAACCTTTCATAAATGGTTAAAGGTTTTATGGATATAATAGTGCTCTTTTAAAGGGATTAAAATAATTATCTGAAAGGGACAAAAAGCATCTGAGCAGTTGACCATACAGTTCCAGCTCTAGGTAATTATAGAAATACAAAATAAAAAATGTCATGGGCACATAGGTTTCAACGGTAATACAAATTGTTTACTTGAGAGTTCTAAAACCAATGAATGACTGAACAAATTAGGAGCCTATGCTCTTGAGAGAGTAAAAAAAGGCAAATGGACAAGGACCTTGTCTGATGATTGGCAATAAGAAAGAGACTGAACTGAACTAATTCAGAACAAAATGGATGATGGGAAGCAACTGGTTCCTATTAAAAAGCTTGTACTGCATTTCCAAGAAGACATAAACTTAAAAAAATAAAATAATTATACACAAGGATAGGCTCAAATGTGTGCTTTCTTCTAGTTCTAGTTTAAGAATAAAAATATAAATAAATCAGACGCCCTCATGGAGTTTTTATGTTTATTTGGCTTATTTCTGCGATGCTAATCATGCACTCCTCACATGACGGACAGTGCAGCAAGTCACAGCACTGATGCAGCACAAAGAACAAGCCTCGGGGAAAGAATGGAAATATATCAGCATTAATAACAAGTTCCACATAACTTGAACCCCCACCATTCACCAGAAAGTTCTGCTGGCGTGTAAACCTCAATGGGCGGGGCCGAGGTGTGCGAAGGAAGCGGCTGATTCCTCTGTTAACTTGTCCATCAGAAGGACTCGGCATGCAAAGACACCATTAATCATTAAAAAAAAAAAAAAACGATTGAACACCGACTCCAACATAAGGCACCACAACCACGCCTCTGGCCGGAGGCGGCAGTGTGTGTGCATGAGTTTTTTTCAGCAGCAAACAACAATTTCTTTCACAAGACGCCAGAGATAAGAAAAATAAAATACACTAGCCTTTTGAGCGTTTTAGCTAGCTTTTGCTACTTATACGTTTAAGCTAGCCTTTTGCTACTTTTAACGTTTAGTTACCACTTGGTTACTTTTAGCTTCTAACTAGCTTTATGATACTTTAATTAGCCTTTGCTTCTTTATGTTGTTAGCTAGTGTTTTGCTCCCTTTTACCTATTAGCCAGTGCTGTTTCCTTAAGCTTTTCACAATTGTTACTCTTATTTTTTTTTACATTTTAGCTTGTGTTCTGATTATCTTAGCTTCAACAACTCTATTGTAAATTGTCAATTAGAACTCAGCATTTAGTTTCTGTAGTTATCTATGTTTGTGTTACAAAGACATAATATTCAAAATTAAACTATAGAAATTGCATTTCCTGCGAAAACACAGTGTGAATGCTTATTGCTGAATAGCTTGCTGAAAAAAATCTGAAATATATCTGAAATGAAACAAGCCTAAATTAGCAGAGGAAAGCAAAAATATATATATTTGCTGAATTACGTTTGAAGAAGCAGAAATGATCACGGAAATTTGGAAATTAGCTAAAAAGCTGAAATTAGCTAAAATAGCTGAAAAGCAGCTGAAAATGCAGATAGAAACTTAACTACCAGAAGGAGGTGGAAGAAAATGAAACAAGCTAAAAAAGAAGTGGAAACAGCAGAAAAAGCCAAAATTAGCACAAAACAAAATTTATGTATTTGCTATATTACATTTAAATAAGCAGAAATGATCACAGAAATTTGGAAATTAGCTAAAAAGCTGAAATTAGCTAAAATAGCTGAAAAGTAGCTGAAAATGCAGAAAGAAGCTTAACTACTAGAAGGAGGTGGAAGAAAATGAAACGAGCTGAAAAAAAGTGGAAACAGCAGAAAAAGCCAAAATTAGCACAAAACAGCTAAATAGTAGCTGAAAGGAGCATAACAAGCTGAAATTAGTAGAAATAAGTTAATTAGGCTGAAAGTTGCAGAAATCACCACAAAACACTTGAATTTATCTGCATACAGCTGAAATTAGCTAAGAAATACTGCACTCACAGAAATGATTCATGGCATAAGTAAGTTTTATACATTTAAATCTACTTGATTTTATTTAAAAACTCATTTTTTTTATATTTATGCATTAAAATGAAAGATTATATACATCATTTAATAAATTATCTACTTTATTGAATGTAATTAGTATTACTTACTAACATTGTTTAAATAATCAAAGATATAAAAAGATATAAAACAATCAAGATTATATTATATAAATTTGTGTGACTGGTTTACATAGAAGTTATGTGAATTTAAATGGGTGAAATTGTCATGCGCATGCGCAGAACCTCACACAACGCGCATGCTCAGAACACACACACATCGCACATGCGCAGAGCCTCATTTTTGAGCGCGTTTGCTGCTTCTCTTGGGAAATATCTTCTTAACAGATACCAGTAAGTATGTTTTTTTAATCATAATGCATGAAGTTGGTTGGTATCAAAATGTTTTATAACAGGCGATTTGGATATTGACTCAGCTCGTGTTAGCTAACGGTAGAGCTAGCCAACTAATATAAGTCTTAGCTAGCGGCTAGCTACAATATAATTTTAAATTTTCGTTCGAGACAATCGCGTGCCGTGGAAGTAAAGATTCGCAGGTAAAAGAAAGGTGGGGGTACGCTGGGTTTCTTTCCCCCAGTTGCTTCTTAGCAGCTAGGAGATACACGAGTGAGTCGCAGCTCATGTGTTGACGGCAGCCTTCTCTGGTCGGACTGTCTGTCGTAGTCCAGCCTCCTGCTCAGGGCCTATGAACCAGAGCTATGAACTAGCCACTTCACTGTTAGCTCAGTGTCTGTTAGCAATATACTGTAGGTCATAAACCACACGGCCGAATTTCTTTAAACTTGAACGTAATTACTTCGTGGTCATTTACAAACTATGAGCTGTATTCGAATTTTGAGCTAAAATTCGATTTATTTATAATTTATTTGCGCAGTGCATAACACATAACCACAAGACAAACGGAGATTTTTCTTTAACGTTTAAAAATCACAGAACCTGTCTCAACAGGTTTAATAACATTGAGTATGTCTCTTAAAAGAACGCGGTTCTAGTGAGTATCACATACAGGCTAAAACTCTTTGCGTAAGTTGCTTTTAATCCGATTTTGTTAGATGCTACTCGCAAGCTAACGGTTAAGCTAAAGGCTAAGCTAGCGGGCGTCAACAGCGCCTCTATAGCGGCCACGAAGAGTAATTACAGTCACTTTGTGATAAAAACAAGCAGAACATTTACACCAGGGGTGTCAAACTCATTTTGATCTGGGGGCCGCATACAGCTTAATCTGATCTCAAGGGGGCCAGACCAGAATACTCATTCCAAAAGTCCACTTTTTTCTTTGTATTAGTGCAAAGGATAAATCAATTATAAAAAATATTAACATTAAATTAATTGTCCTTTTACACTTTTACTCAGTTTAACATTTAAGTGCATTACACATAAAAAAACTGATCAGTGATTGCACGTTTTAAAACATTTATTCAACAAACTGTTTTGTTAAATACCCTGATGCATGCTCAATAATCCAGGTAGAAAAATCTAAAAAAGCTAAGTCTGGGCCTCTGGACATTAAAAAACAGTTTTGTTAAAACCCTTTCCTGCATGTTAAAAATGCATCAAAATTTAGAAATGAGTGAATTTTAAATCCATTTTTCACATCTAGGAAGCAACTGTGAACCCATAAATTGAGCTTTGAGCGTAGCTGTTTTATTAATGTTTGTTAGTGAAAACTTGCTCACAGGTAGGTTGTCCCAAACATGGACATTTTTGCAGCCAGTGCTGTCAGTTTAGGATAGTAAGAGATACTTGTAAAATGTTTCCAAGCCCACAGAGGCAAATTTGTCCTTCAATTCTACATCACACTGCAAATAAATGATTTCAACATGTCAACAACACATCAGAAGCTCTGATGGTGAGAGAAAAACTGCTAATTCTGTCTCGAGTTTGCCTTTGAGGCGGTGCTGACACGACTGGCTTCGTGCACTCGGCCCATCTTGTGTGCGTAATTTTAATCATGTGCCCTGTCAACAAAGATATATTCTATTCTTCTAAAGACCTGAAATCGTTTCTCAAACTCCCTTAGCCACCCTGAAATCTTGTTTTTGTGCTGTTTCACATCAGGATGAACGCTTGCTGCGCACATGAAGACAGGGAAAATGAGCAGAGCCTCCGTTTGCTATCTGCTGCACTAAAACACAGCGCCCCTGGGTCCTAGAGGCAGCCGGTTTGAGTAGGACAACAACTGACTAAAACACAGCGCCTCTATAGCGGACAACATAGGAACTGCAGATTTTTAAGAAAATAGCGTTTATTCTTTTTTTAATAATTCAGATTCATCTGCGGGCCGACTAAAACCCCCTGGCGGGCCGGATGCGGCCCGCGGGCCGGGTCTTTGACACCCCTGATTTACACAGAATAGATGATGAAACCTAGTCTGCATTTAATGTAAAACAACATATTTTAAAGTTATTCTGTGCACTCCAGTTTATTTTAAATAAAACGTTTAAAATAACAAACAAGAAGCATCTTTTGACTTTGTTTTCACAAAAATCAAAACAAAGATGGCAGAACAGATTTGAACATGTCACAGGACAACAAAATCACAGATTTTTATTTAAAGTAACATCTTTAATATGCTGAGCACACAGTGCACGCGATGATTTGGAAGACGTCAAAGTGAAACAATTTAAATCCAGAAGATTTGACCATTGCGTGAATTTATTAAGGAACGTGAAGGACGCGGGTTCGCGCCCCGGCCACTACACACCTTGGGGTGTCTATGAGTGCACATCTAATTCTCCAGCTCCCCGAGCGCGACTACGCTGCTCGCTGCACCACCTGGTGGTGGTTGGGTTAAAGGCAGAAGACCAATTTCGTCTGTCAAGTATGGGAAACATACACAGATGACAAATGTGACAAATTATTATTATTATTAAGTTCTTGGAACCCTTGTGCTATAAAGTCAGATAAGATTTTTTTTTAAGGTAAAGTTTTTTTTTTCATGATGTTAAATTCCTTTTTGTTCTAACAGCTTTCTGCACAACGAACTGACCCTCGTCGAAAATAAGATTCACCTGACTTTGAATTTCAGTGATAAAAGGTATTGCAAATTTTGTCCCCAAAAGCTTTGGAACATACAGATGTTTGTGCTCCAAATAAATTATAAAAGTAATCATTTTTCTGGTTTGCAGGAAGGAGATGAAGACCAGTTTGGAGAAGTACGAGATGAACACTCAGATGAAGACGGTGAAGGAGAGGAAGCATGTGTGACCACTACACAACCAATGTAAGTGTAGTGTTCTTGTCATTAGTCAGTACTTCAGCCTTTTTATTCAGATTTTTTTTTATTGTTAATTAATTCCTGTTTATGTAGTTTGGTGGAACAGGTGATGTGATGACTGTGAAGAAAAAAGATTTACATCCTCGAGACATCGATGCCTTTTGGCTCCAGCGTCAGTTCAGTCGTTTCTAACACTTTGAGATTTTTGTTAATGAAAAGTGCGTTATAAATTAAATTCATTCTTATTCTTATTATTCTATGACGATGCCATTGTCTCTCAAAAGAAAGCTGATGAAGTCTTAGAAATCCTCAAGGTTTGTCTGTCGACATTTGTTGATAGTTGACTTGTGCCCACACACACACAGATCTTTTGGACACCCTTTTTCTCCTGTTTTACAGACTGCCAGTGATGACAGAGAATGTGAGAATCAGCTGTTGTTGGGCGTCAACACATTCGATTTCATTAAAATCCTCCGTCAACACCGTCGCATGAGTAAGTCAAGTCTGGCTGGATGAAAGTTTGCTGCAACGTTCTGCCATATTGTTTTTATTTTGAAATTGTTTGTGTCTTTTCACACACACACACATAGTTCAGTATTGTACCATGCTGGCGAGCACTCAATGAACGTATCATAGGGAAAATGGAGTCGGATCAGGAGCTGTCAAAGATTCTCTACCAGGTTCAGGAGACAGAGAAGGAGGACATCATTCGGGTAAGAATTCCTGTTTGTGAAGTTATGCCATAAAACCATTTGTCTGTGTGGACCATCACAGCTCGGTTTTGTTTTCTAGGAAGAACAATCTCGCAGGGAGAGGGTGAGGAAGTCTTAGATTTTAGATTAGATTTTAGTGGTCAAGGTTAGGATCACATAGCCAATCATTCTGTTCTCTTTATATTCCAGGACATTGAATCCAGAGAGGCTGAGGCAGACATTGCGGAGAAGACCATGGGCATCTACACTGTCCGAGCAGAGGGTCGTGGTCCTGATGGTCCAGGTAATGGACGCTTTGCTGATGTTGGTGTTGTGCATGCTACATACATACGTACTACATACATTCATACTACATACATACAGAATACATACATACATGTTACATACATAACACATATATACAGTGCTTTAAAGAAATTTCTTCAAATGAACATTCACTTGGCCTAAGGATGAGCTGCTTAGATTTTAGTGGTCAAGGTTAGGATCACATAGCCAATCATTCTGTTCTCTTTATATTCCAGGACCTTGAATCCAGAGAGGCTGAGGCAGACATTGCGGAGAAGACCATGGGCATCTACACTGTCCGAGCAGAGGGTCGTGGTCCTGATGGTCCAGGTAATGGACGCTTTGCTGATGTTGGTGTTGTGCATGCTACATACATACATGCATGCTACATACATACGTACTACATACATTCATACTACATACATACAGAATACATACATACATGTTACATACATAACACATATATACAGTGCTTTAAAGAAATTTCTTCAAATGAACATTCACTTGGCCTAAGGATGAGCTGCTTAGATTTTAGTGGTCAAGGTTAGGATCACATAGCCAATCATTCTGCTCTCTTTATATTCCAGGTCATTGAATCCAGAGAGGCTGAGGCAGACATTGCGGAGAAGACCATGGGCATCTACACTGTCCGAGCAGAGGGTCGTGGTCCTGATGGTCCAGGTAATGGACGCTTTGCTGATGTTGGTGTTGTGCATGCTACATACATACATGCATGCTACATACATACGTACTACATACATTCATACTACATACATACAGAATACATACATACATGTTACATACATAACACATATATACAGTGCTTTAAAGAAATTTCTTCAAATGAACATTCACTTGGCCTAAGGATGAGCTGCTTAGATTTTAGTGGTCAAGGTTAGGATCACATAACCAATCATTCTGCTCTCTTTATATTCCAGGACATTGAATCCAGAGAGGCTGAGGCAGACATTGCGGAGAAGACCATGGGCATCTACACTGTCCGAGCAGAGGGTCGTGGTCCTGATGGTCCAGGTAATGGACGCTTTGCTGATGTTGGTGTTGTGCATGCTACATACATACATGCATGCTACATACATACGTACTACATACATTCATACTACATACATACAGAATACATACATACATGTTACATACATAACACATATATACAGTGCTTTAAAGAAATTTCTTCAAATGAACATTCACTTGGCCTAAGGATGAGCTGCTTAGATTTTAGTGGTCAAGGTTAGGATCACATAACCAATCATTCTGCTCTCTTTATATTCCAGGACATTGAATCCAGAGAGGCTGAGGCAGACATTGCGGAGAAGACCATGGGCATCTACACTGTCCGAGCAGAGGGTCGTGGTCCTGATGGTCCAGGTAATGGACGTTTTGCTGATGTTGGTGTTGTGCATGCTACATACATACATGCATGCTACATACGTACTACATACATTCATACTACATACATACAGAATACATTCATACTACATACATACAGAATATATACATACTACACACATACTATATACATACATTCATACTACATACATACAGAATACATAAATACATAATACATACATCATACATACATACAACATACATACATACATACAGAATACATACATACATACATACATACAGAATACATACATACATACATATACATATATACTACATACATACATACATATTACATATATGCTACATACATACATATTACATATATGCTACATACATACTTACATATATGCTACATACATACATACATACATATTACATATATACTACATACATACATATTACATATATACTACATACATACATATTACATATATACTACATACATACATATTACATATATACTACATACATACATATATACTACATACATACATATTACATATATACTACATACATACATATTACATATATACTACATACATACATTCATACTACATACATACAGAATACATTCATACTACATACATACATATATACTACATACATACATATTACATATATACTACATACATACATATTACTACATACATACATACATACATATATACTACATACATATTACATATATACTACACGCATACATACATATTACATATATACTACACGCATACATACATATTACATATATACTACATACATATTACATATATACTACATACATATTACATATATACTACATACATATTACATATATACTACATACATATTACATATATACTACATACATACATATTACATATATACTACATACATATTGCATATATACTACATACATATTGCATATATACTACATGCATACATATATACTACACGCATACATACATATTACATATATACTACATACATATTACATATATACTACATACATATTACATATATACTACATACATATTACATATATACTACATACATATTGCATATATACTACATACATATTGCATATATACTACATACATATTGCATATATACTACATGCATACATATATACTACATGCATACATACATGTTACATATATACTACATGCATACATACATATTACATATATACTACACGCATACATACATATTACATATATACTACACGCATACATACATATTACATATATACTACACGCATACATACATATTACATACATACTACACACATACATACATATTACATACATACTACACACATACATAATACATACATACTACATGCTACATACATACATGCTACATAACACATATGCAGTGCTTTAAAGAAATTTCTTCAAATGAACATTCACTTGGCCTAAGGATGAGCTGCTTAGATTTTAGTGGTCAAGGTTAGGATCACATAACCAATCATTCTGTTCTCTTTATATTCCAGGACCTTGAATCCAGAGAGGCTGAGGCAGACATTGCGGAGAAGACCATGGGCATCTACACTGTCCGAGCAGAGGGTCGTGGTCCTGATGGTCCAGGTAATGGACACTTTGCTGATGTTGGAGTTGTGCTGGAAGGTGTGGAAGTCCTCCATAACCTACAGAGTGTCAGCCATGCGTGCGTGATGCTTTATGGACTGATCTATGCACTCAACTTGAGCTATCCGAAAAGCCTGACCCGTACATTCGAGGTGTACCAGAAAATCCTGATGAACCTGGACTCAGCCAAGCTGTCACCAAAAGTACAGGTATTCCCCGATTTACGAGCGAGATCCGTCACAAGGAGGCGCTCGTAAACCGGAAATCTCGTAATTTGGAACGGCCGCCATTTCTCTCGTAAACCCGGAAGTCCGCTCGTAAATTTCGCCAGCGCACCTAAAAACACTCTATTTTCATCTAAAAACTACTTTTGAGTGCATAAAAATGATCGGAAACGTGTGTTTATATGCTTAACTTGCTAACTGTAGTGAAAAAACACATGAAAACTCAGTATTTTTTTCGTTTTTTCCAAAAATTCAACCCGGAAGTCCGCTCGTAAATTTCGCCAGCGCACCTAAAAACACTCTATTTTCATCTAAAAACTACTTTTGAGTGCATAAAAATGATCGGAAACGTGTGTTTATATGCTTAACTTGCTAACTGTAGTGAAAAAACACATGAAAACTCAGTATTTTTTTCGTTTTTTCCAAAAATTCGCAGCTCGTAAGTCTGGGACCTCGCAGATCAGAGCGCTCGTAATTCGGGGACTACCTGTACAGACACTGAAACTCAAATTGCCCCAGTGATTTGGCTGGCAATAATGCACATACACAGCTACCTGATTTTTTGTCAGTTTCTCCATCATACAGACTGTTTAAATCCCTTATAGTTTTTGAAGGGTGTGTCAGGAAAATACCTGTTTAATGTTCTTTTTTTTTTCTTTTGATGTTGAAGCACTTAACAGGAAGTGATGTGTGAATGTGGCTGTGTAGGTGAGTTCTTATGCAAGTTCATAGATGGTTGGTTTCTAAAATGTTTTAGCGGGACATATTGTATTACCTCAGCTCAAACCAGATTTTTTTTCTTGAATTGTTTCCAGATTCAGTGGAGTTAAGTGTTACAAAGATTTGTTCTAAAAGGTGCTTAAGTTTCTACAAAATCCACTAAGGTGAAGTCTTTATTTTTTTTACTTGTAATATTTTAGGAAAAGTATGGCCAAAATGGGACCTATGGTCTTGTGAATATGCACAAGTGAAACTTTAATTTTGATATTATAATTTTGTGTATTTAATATGATTTGAAGTTTAATAAAGATGTTGAAAGAACAACAACTGATTGGTTCATTAAGATTGTTGGTATGAATGGAAAGGAATTGCATAAATGTTATGCATTTTGATTAATTTAGTTCATTACATATGCATAAATGACATGTAATTAAAATAAATATATGCTATTTATATTGAATAATAAACCTGATTATTATGCAAATTAAAATAATATTCTTTATGTATTTGAAATAAATACCCTCAAGATTATTCATTTAGAGTAATTATATGTTATTAATTCTGAATACATAAACCTGAGGGTTATGCATTTAAAATAAATAGGCCTTATTACATGAATGCATATGCATCATGTAAGGTTTATTTCATAGGTTTGCCTTGAAATTATCTAATAAAAAGGCACGCAATTTTGTCATTTAATAAAATTACATAAATCTTAAAAATTGGGGTTAAATATTTCTGTGAGTGTAGGTACCTTATGATTTCATTATGATTCAATTATTATTAAATGAAATTTATGCATTTACATTTACTGCAATTGTCAGGTTTGTGAATAAACATATGATGTTTATCACACAAAAAAACCCACTGAAACTGAAATACATAAACTGAAATGACTTTGGCATATATATATTTTCTTACCTAACAAAGAGTTTGCTGTAGCTAAAAGCTGCACTGAAAATGCCATTGAAAAGCAAACAGGATTAACATTGTATTTATCACTGGAAATACACACAGAAATACAATGTTATAGTTATTATTACAAACTACAATGTGATAACTTCAGCTGTTACTTTCAGACAATATATTCTTTAGTGTCCAGCAGAGAAAGGCTGAAAAAGGTGCAACAGCAACAACTCTACTAAAACCAACATCGTATTGCAACTCTGCAGGTTAACGTTAAAGAAATTTATTCTTGAGATCTGTAGAAGAATTGAAAATATTCCACATTGGTCAACCTAAAAATAGATCATAATTCCCAGCCCTATTAGTATTATCCTGCACAACTGTTAGCACAATAACTTGAGGTGGCATGGTCAATTTGAATAATTATTTAATTTGACACAACAGGCCTGTGCAATTAATACAATTAGTATTAAAAGTTTTGATTGTGATCAAAACCTACAAAAACATTGCAATACAAAAAATGTTTATTTTTTTCTTTTTAAATAAAATTATTTTGTCACATTCCACTTTGTAAGTGTACTCTTTTTGAGTTTTATTTTTTGTCTTGCATTCTCAATTTTGGGCACTTCCTCCTTATTTGCAGTCTAAACAAAGGTCCTGTCCAGTAGTCGTTTAAAAACCCAGGCAGAGTAAAAATGGCAGAAGACAGTGAGCAGAGGAGTTTAGTAACAGAAAGGTAGTCAGGTCTGTAGTTTGTGTGAAAACAATGAAATCCTACATAGATAAAAAACACATCATCTCCAAGATGTCCTGGTGCACGCTCAAAAATCCAGGTGGATAATCATCATACAGAACACATCTGATCCTCGACACTCAGCAACACATCTAATCTATTCAACCACCTGAACATCAAACATGGATGGACACCATCAGGATTTTAGGAGCTCCACCTTAAATGAGACTCCTGCAGCCTCCTAACCTGTCGGTCTGTGTTGATGTGAGGGTTTAGACATGAAGTGAGGGAACAGACGTGGAGTGAGGGAACAGACGTGGAGTGAGGGAACAGACGTGGAGTGAGGGAACAGACGTGGAGTGAGGGAACAGACGTGGAGTGAGGGAACAGACGTGGAGTGAGGGAACAGACGTGGAGTGAGGGAACAGACATGAAGTGAGGGAACAGACATGATGTGAGGGAACAGACATGAAGTGGGTGAAACAGACATGAAGTGGGTGAAACAGACATGAAGTGAGGGAACAGACATGAAGTGAGGGAACAGAAATGATGTGAGGGAACAGACATGATGTGAAGGAACAGACATGAAGTGGGTGAAACAGACATGAAGTGAGTGAAACAGACATGAAGTGAGGGAACAGACATGAAGTGGGTGAAGATACATGATGTGAGGGAACAGACATGAAGTGGGTGAACAGACATGAAGTGGGGGGACAGACATGATGTGAGGGGACAGACATGATGTGAGGGAACAGACATGATGTGAGGGAACAGACATGAAGTGAGGGAACATACATGATGTGAGGGAACAGACATGATGTGAGAGAACTGACATGAAGTGAGGGAACAGACATGATGTGAGGGAACAGACATGAAGTGGGTGAACAGACATGAAGTGGGGGGACAGACATGATGTGAGGGGACAGACATGATGTGAGGGAACAGACATGATGTGAGGGAACAGACATGATGTGAGGGAACAGACATGATGTGAGGGAACAGACATGATGTGAGGGAACAGACATGAAGTGAGGGAACAGACATGATGTGAGGGAACAGACATGATGTGAGGGAACAGACATGATGTGAGGGAACAGACATGATGTGAAGGAACAGACATGATGTGAAGGAACAGACATGATGTGAAGGAACAGACATGAAGTGAGGGAACAGACATGATGTGAGGGAACAGACATGATGTGAGGGAACAGACATGAAGTGAGGGAACAGACATGATGTGAGGGAACAGACATGTTTATAGGGAGGTCCACTGCAGGAAATCACACATTACATTCAACACCAGGCTCAAACTCCATAGCAGAACACTGAAACGATGGAAGGACAACTTTTCAGTAAGTTTTGTCAGTACGGCCATAAAGTATGTGACAGATCAGAGATAGGAGCTAATGTTAGCTTACCACTTCAACCAACTGGTCCACGTGAACACAAGCAGGCAGAAGAAGGGTGTGAGTTTATTAAAGGCTTTATGTCCTGAGCGAGTTAGACTTGTAGAAAAACATGTATTACACAACTGCCGTGTTGTAAACTGTTTCTGAAGATGGTCCGGCTGCACTTCCAATGAAACAAATAAAAAGTTGTTGTGAACAAAACAACAAACAACAAACAGTCAGGACACAATCCCAGCACGGTCATCATCGCTGAAGGTAAAAGAGTGACGATGTTTCGGACGGTTTGTGTTCATTTAGAAAGCATCCCATAAACCTGTGTTCAGATTTGATTTTCAGAAAATAACCACTGTCTGTACGCCAACAACTCATTGTTAAAAACAACCTCATTCAAGATGGCTGCAAGAGCTAATCAACACTGCACAATAATTTCACTTAAAGTTTGGCATGAACTGTTGGTTTCAACCTTGTCTGTTAGCAAAATATTGTATGTACAACTGGATGGATTTGTGAAAAATACAGTTCAATGACCGATTCCAAGAGGGGCTACACATTCCTTCAATTATTTATTTTTAGTTTGGCACCTTACTGAATGGAATAATTCTGAAATATAAACAATTTAGCAGTATTTTATAAAAGATGGAATTATATCTGTGCCGTCTTATGAAACTTTAGTTCATAAAGACTAAATGATTAAATCCATCTGTGCTGTTGAACTAAAACATTTTCCTGGATTTTAGTTGGAATTGGTCAAAATTCATTTAACTTACTGAAATGTTATTGTGACGACACAGAGTTCATTAAAACAGAAAACAGATTTCATCGTGTCCTGATATATTTGTAGTGCAATATTTTGTTGACTTTAAAGCTGCACTATGTAACTTTGTAATGCAGTCTGTAACTTTTCTAACAATATATTTTTAACATATTTCTTCACTCTGTCACTATCTACTGACAGACTGGTGTTAGACAAAGTAATCTCTGAAAAAAACTATAGTCCCCTTGCTTCTCTATCAGCATTTATAAAAACACTAAAAACACAGAGTGACCGCCGTTAACCAGCCAATAAAAACAGAGTTTGTAACCAGCCAATAAAAACAGAGCTTGAATTTGAATTTCAGCAGAGCAAGGGGGGCAGAGCCATATATGGCTCTGAGGGGGAGGGATCAGAATGCTTTGCCTGTTGAAAATACTGTATTTCTAAGTTCTGCGCTCTACAGAAAGTTACACATAGCACCTTTAAGTGTGCATTATTTAATTAAGAACGCATCAAATAATTAATTACACCAAAGACAATTAATCCAATGCCTTTCAAGCTCAATAAATAAATGTTTTTCCAAACTCTATCAGTAAATGTGTTTAGGAAATGGGATTTAAAATGAAGCAAAATACTGTATTCCCTAATGTGATTTTTTCCCTGAATCAAGAAGCCCTACACTACAAAGTTATGTAAAATGTAAAACCAGATGTGAATAACACTCACATTACAAGACAATTATGTCCTGGTCCTCTCCCTGTTTGACACTTGTCCCCTCGTCCTGCTTGACTCACGTGGTTGAACTACGTCCTCAACGTGCCATCACATCCAGCTAAAAGCTCATCATCATCCTGTCATTTAACTCAGGTGAGAGGAGGTGGCCCTGACAGGGTGCATCACAGATTATATCAGAACAATGAAGTCTTATAGAAAACAAATATCACTGTAACTTTAAATTGTCCCAGGTGAGAGTGAGAGAGCGAATGGTTGTTTGTGTCTATGTGTCCCTGTGATGGACTGGAGACATGTCCAGGGTGTCCCCCACCTCTCCCACAGTGATGGCTGGACATGGACACAAGAAGCAGGTAAAGATGATGGATGGATGTTTTAAAGCTCAGGTGTAATTTATCATAATCCAGTGAATTTACAGTCATTTCCCCCTTTTGGTTAAAAAAAAATGCTGATTATATTTTCAAGTCTTTTTCACAATATCAGTTTTGTTCATCCAGCACAGCCTTCCCTCCTTTTTTTGTTTTACAAAGCGTGTTAGTCAACACTTCAATTAATTTCTCTAAATAAATAAATTAAATTAATAAAAACCTCACCTTCTTGTACAGTGCAAACAAAAACGTGCAGCGGAGCAGAACAAAGCATTTCAGCACAGTGTGTGTGTGTGTGTGTGTGTGTTATCCATCAGTAAAACAAGACAAGCAGATGTTTTGTTTGTTACAAGACAAGCAGATGTTTTGTTTGTCCTACCTGTGCGGGCTGCTCCGCATCACAACGCGGAGCCTCAAACGCAGCACGGACAAGGCTTCGTTAACTTTGTGTTGTGTTTAAGTGCCAGCAGAGCCGCTTTAACACGCCGCTGGCTGCCAGCCTCAGCTAACTGGAGCCCATTAGCTCGGTGTTAAGTTTGACCACAGCTCCTTTGTGTAGCCACACGAGCAGCTAGCTCGTCGTTAGCAGAAGCGGCTAACTAAACGCTTTAAGCCCGTGTCTTTGAAACGAGTGTCCGTGAACTTACCTCGCGTGCGCCTCGGCTGCAGACAATGAAGCGGTTTATCTACAGTTCTGTTAGCTTAGCTCAACGTGAGCGACTGCTGCGTTCAAGGAACGCTGAGAATTCGTAACTTCCGAGATCGACGTTGACACG
>JBBPBX010001083.1:87113-100894 GCA_038048925.1 Garcialebias charrua | reverse complement strand
TATATATATATATATATATACTGTATTAGAGGTGCACCGTTTGCAGTTTTCTGGTCGATCAGCAATTTCTAACAAGTCTGACCTGCTGGTACCGATTTTGTTTTCTAAGCGAGACTGTCAAGTGCAGGCCCGGCCCGACGCATAAGCGGAGTAAGCGGCTGCTTGGGGCCCCGTGGCCACCAGGGGGCCCCATAAGTGGAATTGATTATTTTGTTTTTTGTTGTTGTTGTAAAGATTGAGTTCTATATGATTCTATTACACACAATTTCATTATAAAGTTGTGATTTTTTTCTTTTAAACAACAATTTATATGTAACTGGGTGGTTTATTAGTTTTAAAATAGTGTTTATGTAGAAGTGTTTGTAAATTCCCACCCACGTTGGGCCCATGAACGCACCCCTGCGCCAGACCGCGTTTCCGCACCTCCACCAGAGAAATGAGTTGAAGACAGGAGCAGCTTCTTCAGCAGAAAGGTAATTAACTCTGATAAATGTGTTAAATCTGAACGGAAACAACATTACCCTGTCTGAAGTTTATATGGGCCAAGTTTTTATAAGATATTTGTTTCAGTGCGTGAGTGAGGAATCCGTGATAAAATCGGGTTTGTTAGGAAAAGTCAACCACTCAGTAACAAGTCATGCACAATTTATAGCTTTTTAGGATCATTGACAATGGAGTAACTGGCCAAAAGACAACTGTAGCAACATTAATCACAAAATGTCACTGCATAAGCAGCTAGCTAGCACAACAAGCACACCCACATCAAGTTAAAGCAGAGACAAAAAATAAATAACAGCAACAGAAATTGTTCAGTGAAAAGCTAGTTATAAATTTTATGACGAGGGCCACGCTGTTAAGAAACATATTTTATGCAGAGAGCAGGTGTCTTGAAACAGGTTAGCAGATCAGATGTATAATAATAAGAGCACAGCTCTGTGGTGTGTTTATTTTTCAGTCACCAACACTGTGTGTGTATGTGTGTATTAAAACCTTATAGCATTTCATGTCATTGGTATATAGCAACTCTGATTTTAGAAGAATATAATGCAATAATATGTTAGTTTACTTACACTGTACAGTATAGTTTTTAGTTACTGTAAAATGAAAAATACTCAATGTTAAGTAACATTTTCTTTTTTACCTTCATGAAAGTGTCCACCAGTTACACTGTATTTCTGCTGTGGAAGTTCTGGGTCAGCTTGTGATAAGATGAGGTATCTGAGAGGACTCAGTGGGATTTATAGCTGAATAGTTGTGTTGTGTAGGAGTTAGATTTTAATTAAAAGTAATTGTTTTTATCCAGACAGTTGAAATCACCATCAAGAGAGAAGCTGTCCTAAAAGCTCTGATGGTCTACCTGAACCTGTTGAGCATCTTTAGAAAGAATACCAGGTAAGAAGACATGTTGCACTAACATGAGCAACATCCACAACATCCACAGACCTTTTTTGGTGTGGAATGCAACATTGCACTGGATATTTTTTCTTTCTTCTTCTTGTTGTAGACTTCTTTTATTTTTGTCTATTGAATTTGGGCTCAGACTGAAGTAACAGCATGCCAGAGTGGGAGAAACAAATACATTTTTGATCATCTTTATTCTAGCACCCACATTCATTTTAACTGAGAACTCTTCTCGTTGTAATCTAGCTGGTAAATTGTCCAGTGTTTCAGAAAGTAAAGAGACTGTGTAGACTCTTTGGCAGTGGTCTGCACTCTTTTACTCATTTCTTTATTTTTGTTGTGTTTGCAGATGTGCAGGAGAATGACCAACTGCATCTGGAAACTATGGTGATCTTTGTCACTGGGAGAGAGGATCCTTTCCATCCACCCAAAGACATCAAGATAATCATCGATGGAGCACAGGTCCTGAATGAAGTGTCTTCTGTTGAACAGCTGTTGTCATGTGCTTTGGGCTCATATACTCAACCTAAAATATCCCAAAAATCTACTGTAACCTCTTGAGTTCAGTCTAAGATGGAAGATTTTTTTAGGACAGTTTTTGGTTGGTCTAGTGGGAGAGTCAATAAGTTATTAATTAGTTTAATTAGTTAGCTATTAACTAGTAACGTTTTTTTCCCCTGACCATTCTGAAAAGGAGACATTAGCTGATTTTGTTTGAGGAAGAATAACTCATTTTTCTTTCACTCCATTTAGGGATATATGTTGCAAAGTTGAGTGTTATTTGTAACTTAATGGAGTAAGTTGTTTAGTTTAAAAGTATTTAGTTTGGTTCTAGTCAACAGGTTTGACAAGGACAAAATGTACCCATTCCAAAGTCTGTTAGCTAAACTGCTGACATATTTGGCTGTTTTTTTTTCTTTTGTTACTTTTAGTACCACTAGATCACATGTATCAAACTCAAGGCCCGTGGGCCAAATCCGGCCTACCATAACCGTTTCTGTGGCTCTCTACACCCTAGAGGGCCACAGAGACAGAACTTCAAGATAACAGTTGTAAGCATGTTGCTCTCAGGTGGTGGGTCCCCATCCCTACACTCCCTGGTCTCTGTTAATTGTCTTATCTCCTCCCTTTGGTTGTCCAGGTGTTTGTGATTGTCATGCTGTGTGTTCATGTATATAAGTCTGTGTCTCTGTGTTTATCGTTGTCCTGGCATTGTCTCCTGTTGCCTCGTTCCTTGTGATTCCCTGAGTATGTAAGTTTGCTGCCCTGTCAGCTATTTTATGTTCTTTATATTAAACATTATTTTACCTGCCGAGTTGTCGTGCTGCCTGCAGCCTTGGGTCTAAACCACACCAAAACGTGACAACAGTTGTGTCATTCAATACTTTATCAGTCAAATCAAATAGTTTTTATGTTTATAATGCCAACTTACTCAAACATGAAATATTTAATTTTTAGAAGTAGTCATCGAATGCAGAGAAAGTTATATTTTACCAGTTTGTTTATAGGTCGTTTTAACAATACTTTAATATATATTTGTTTGTTAGGTGGGTGAATGATCTGATCATCTGACTGTTGATTGCATTAATCCATATTACAGTATTAGCAAAAATAGAGGGCCCCAAACCAAATTTCGCTTAGGGCCCCATGGAGGCTTGTGCCGGCCCTGTAGTGAAGCTTCTGAAGGTACCAGGGATTCCAATAAACAGGGAGTTGCAGTAGTCGAGCCTGGAAGAGACAAAGGCATGGACGAGTTTCTCTGCATCAGCAAAAGTCAGAGATGGGAGAAGTTTGGAGATGTTTCGAAGATGGAAGAAACAGGTTTTAAACAGATGCTTAATGTGATTTTCAAATGTAAGACGAGTGTCCATTTTTATTCCAAGATTTGTAACAGAGGTGGAGAGGGGGATGTCTTGTTCAGAAAAGGAAATTGATGTTATGGACCTTTATCTACATGAAGGAATAACGTACGTTGCTTCCAGCTTAACAAAAATAAAAGTAAACCCTTCAACGTCCACTGAGCTGTCTGCTCATAAATCCTTTGTGATACAGCAGGAGATGGAGAGAGAAATATTTGCAGCAAACTTTGCTGGTCGGCTGCTTTCATCTTCTGTGCATTTTATAGTATTTCCAAAATACTGTACCGTAATTATATTTGACACTTCTTGCAAACAACCGTTCTCTTGTTAAGCTCTGTCTTCCCACAGAACGTTGTAGGATCTGATATTAGTTTTAAAGACGAAGGAGCAAGTTTAATCGCGCTGTCCTCCTTCTCTATGCTGGCAGGCTCCATTCAGATAAAAGGAGCTGGCTAAATAGCTTGCTGTACGGTGGCCTAGACGGCCAAGATTATATGGTGGCCGAATGGACACAATGTAATATGCAATACGCTCAGGAGTAGGAGTGGAAAAAATATAAAATTAAACATGTTTTAGAATCGATTTAGAATTGCCAGGACTAAGAATCTAGATTCTTTAAAATATTTATGTTTTTCTGCACCCCTAATACAGGTAGTCCTCGAGTTACAAACGAGTTCCGTTCCTACGGCCGTTCGCATGTTGAAAATCGCTGTAAGTTGGAAAATACACTAGCTGCCACTTACCGATATACACGTACATGTACAGTACTGTACAGTTACCAAGCACTTCCCCTATCCTAACACAGTACCCTACATAATTATCAAAAAACACACACAGTACATTTGGAGCCATAATGAAGGAAAAAAATAGTTAGCATGTCTGTTAGCATCTTAGCTCGTTGCACGTCCGAGCTCTGCATCTTCCAGCTGCTTCACGCGGTCCAAACTGTTTGTAACGGCATGCTATCTCCATACATTTTGAGCCATATTGAAGGGAAAAAGAGTTAATAACTTATGCCCCTTTTCCACCGCTCGGCTCGGCTCGGGTTGGATCGGCTCAGATCGGCTCAGTTCGGGTCGGGTCACATCTATATTCTGTTTCCACAGCTTTTTTGTACCCCTTCTGTGGGCGGGGTCCAGAATCCTACTCGTCTTACCACATGGTGGCAGTAGTGTTCCCTCAAGCTATTTACTAGTAGCCACCACTAGAAGAAGAACACAATAAAGGCTTTGACAGAATGTTGTGAAAGAGATGTCATGCTATAATGAGTACCTCATGAGCTGTAATCTTTAAACCCAATTCATAATCCTACCTTGTTGCCTTCTTTAAACCCATGTATTTTCCAATTTAGTATTTTTACAATAAAGATGTATTAAAAACATATTTTATTATTTAGTTATGCACAAGGTGCTTGATAAAGTTGCAAAACCATATTTGTCTGAGCTGCTTCAACCTTCCTGCCCTCCCCGTTCTCAGATCAGCTGAGCAGTTGCTGCTGACAGTCCTCAAAACTTTTTAAATCTTATTTAAAAACACACATTTATTCCTTGGCTTTTAACACGTGATCTTATCTTTTATGGCATGTTAACACACCTGCAGTAAGACTGGTATATGTATTTATTTTTGTATGCTTTTTATAGTTTTTAATTAACTTGTCTTTTATGTTATTGTACAGCACTTTGGTTGACCCTGTGGTTTTTAAAATGTGCTTTATAAATAAAGTTGATTTAAAACATCACACTGTGATCTTTGAAACTGCCAGAGTTTCCCTGGTAAAGTTGCTGCTGGGCGCAGATGATGGATGGATGATGGATGGATGGTCTGTGAACACCTTGAGGTATTCCTACGAGCTGAAGGGGTGGATGTTGATGCCTGTGTCTCCCTGGTAAAGTTGCTGCTGGGCGCAGAAGATGGATGGATGATGGATGGGTAGATGGATGGTCTGTGAATTCTTTAACTTTAAACTGTCCAAAGGACTTTGGCCACTTTTAATTTTTGACTTTTTTTGTATGACTTCATCCTAGAACCAAATAATTTATAACGTAATAACAGTTGAGCAGATTCTAATAATCTTTATCTTATGATTCTTTAAAGGTCAAATGCAAATGGAAAGTTCTCTTAACTTCCAGTATGGATTTAAACACTATACACACTTCACATTGTAAAATAAGTTTAGGAAATTGAATGTTCCAGAACACCACTTAAGAAAATATAACGTTTAATAGGAAAAGTTTGAAGTGACAAACAGAAGTAACAAATTTCCATCTGGTGTCTCACGGCTTCCTCCAGAAGATGACACAGGTTGTTGAATTCTGGTGATTTTCTTCTGGTGACTGTAAAAGAAAAATGTGGTTAATTTAGTCCAGAAACTGTTTTTTTACTAATAGAATGTAATCACAGGATGTTCATGTACTAACTATAACCTGTTTGAGTTATTTGAATAAAAACATTCAATGTTTTATAGACATAAATGTGTCAAGCTAGCTCCTATCTTTTTCTCCCTTGTACTTTGTAACACATATCAGCTAATACCTCAAAAACCACATGGCAGATATTTTTCAAACTAACTCATTGTAATCACAACATGTTCATGTACTGACTGTAACCCGTTTGAGTTATTTGAATAAATATTCAATGTTTTATAGAAATAAATGTGTCAAGCTAGCTCCTACCTTTTTCTCCCTTGTACTCAACACATATCAGCTAATACCTCAAAAACCACATGGCAGATATTTTTCAAACTAACTCATTTTAATCACAACATGTTCATGTACTAACTATAACCGTTTGAGTTATTTGAATAAATATTCAATGTTTTATAGACATAAATGTGTCAAGCTAGCTCGTATCTTTTTCTCCCTTGTACTTTGTAACACATATCAGCTAATACCTCAAAAACCACATGGCAGATATTTTTCAAACTAACTCATTGTAATCACAACATGTTCATGTACTGACTGTAACCCGTTTGAGTTATTTGAATTATTATTCAAATTTTTATAATTTATTTTCGTAGTGCACGCACAGGTTTGGAAGAAGTCAAAGCGAACCTACTTTAAATGCAGCAGATTTGATCACTACGTGACAATATTAAAGCGTGGTTGAGCTCAGGAGCCCTCGTACTATAAAGTCAGCTATGAAATATATTTTTATATCTGTTCATTGAGCTACATTTTAAAGACATAAAGCCGCCCGCGCGCGTTGCTCGTGGCGATCCTACTTTTTAAATTCCTGCAGTTTTGAGCAGTACGTGATTTTATTAAGGACACGTTCAGCTGAAGACCCATCTTTGCTATAATTTTAAAAACAAATAATTGTTTTTACCGTGTTATTCATGTAAAGTCCTGCCGTGATCGCTTCCCTCGCTTCCGTGAAAACAGCTCGAGTCTCCTCCTTCCTCCTTCCGGAGCGGGTGAGCACGCGTTGGTACCCCTCTGAAACCACACCAAAAATCTCAAGAAATCTGGCGCGGGGCAGCACGGAATATCCGGTGGGGAAGGCGTAAAGGGGGTCTCTGCGACGCACATATGACGTAATATCCGACCCGTGCCGACCGGTGGAAAAGGGGCATTACTGGGAGCTGGTGAAGCCGTTTCTCTGCGTTAACATGTTAGCTCCCGGCCGCAGCAGTCCTCTCCGCCGCCCGTCGGCTCCATGTCCCCGGTGGGGCTGGCATTAGCATCTTAGCTCCGGGTCCCACCAACATGTGAGGCTGCCAGGCGGAATATCGAGGCGAGCTCCCGGCCACAGCAGTCCTCTCTGCCGCCCGTCGGCTCCATATCCCCGGTGGGGTTGGCGTTTGCATGTTAGCTCCGGGTCCCACCAACATGTGAGGCTGCCATGCGGAGCATCGAGGCGAGCTCCCGGCCATAGCAGTCTTCTCCGCCGCCCGTCGGCTCCATGTCCCTGGTGGGGCTGGCGTTAGCATGTTAGCTCCAGGTCCCACCAACATCCGAGGCCGTTCCTCCGCCTGAGACATCCACAGAGTTCACCGAGCGTTTCCAGCTCATTTATCCATATGAGGCAACCTCTGATCTGGCACACGGTCCTTCCAAAGCAGCCGCTAACCGAAGCTAACCGAAAACTGGCGGACACTGCCAAAAACTGGCGGACACTGCCGAAAACTGGCGGAAACTGCGTAAATCGGCTTCTAAATAATAATAACAATAATACTTTATTTATAAAACCATTTAAAACAACCACAGCTGCAACAAAGTGTTGTACACATAAAATCAAGAACATTTAAACACATGAAATAAGATAAAAAATATATATATATATTTTTATTTTATTAATAAGNGTGGGACATGCCCGGAACACCTCACCAGGGAGGCGTCCAGGAGGCATCCTAACCAGATGCCCGAGCCACCTCAACTGGCTCCTCTCGATGTGGAGAAGCAGCGGCTCTACTCCGAGTCCCTCCCGGATGACTGAGCTTCTCACCCTATCTCTAAGGGAGAGTCCAGCCACCCTGCGGAGAAAACTCATTTCAGCCGCTTGTATCCGAGATCTTGTTCTTTCGGTCATAACCCAAAGCTCATGACCATAGATGAGGGTGGGAACGTAGATCGATCGGTAAATTGAGAGCTTTGCCTTTTGACTCAGCTCTCTCTTCACCACGACAGACCGGTACAGCGCCCGCTTCACTGCGGACGCTGCACCTATCCGCCTATCGATCTCACGCTCCAGTTTTCCCTCATTCGTGAACAAGATCCCGAGATACTTAAACTCCTCCACTTGGGGCAGGACCTCCTCCCCGACCCGGAGAGGGCACGCTACCCTTTTCCGGCTCAAGACCATGGCCTCGGATTTGGAGGAACTGATCCTCATCCCGGCCGCATCGCATTCAGCTGCAAACCGCTCCAGTGAAAGCTGTAGATCACGAGCTGATGAAGCCAATAGGACCACATCATCTGCAAAAAACAGAGAAGCGATTCTAAGGCCACCAAAACGGATCCTCTCAACACCTTGGCTGCGCCTAGAAATTCTGTCCATAAAAGTTATAAACAGAATCGGTGACAAAGGGCAACCTTGGCGGAGTCCAACTCTCACCGGAAACGAGCCTGACTTACTGCCGGCAATGCGGACCAAGCTCTGACACCGGTCGTACAGGGACCTAACAGCCCATATCAAAGGGCCTGGTACCCCATACTCCCGGAGTACCCCCCACAGAACCCCCCGAGGGACGCGGTCGAATGCCTTTTCCAAGTCCACAAAGCACATGTAAACTGGTTGGGCAAACTCCCACGCACCCTCCAGGACCCTGTTGAGGGTGTAGAGCTGGTCTAGTGTTCCACGACCAGGACGAAAACCACACTGCTCCTCCTGAATCCGAGGTTCGACTATCCGACGGACCCTCCTCTCCAGAACCCCTGAATAGACCTTACCAGGGAGGCTTAAGAGTGTGATCCCTCTATAGTTGGAACACACCCTACGGTCCCCCTTTTTGAATAGGGGAACCACCACCCCAGTCTGCCAATCCAAGGGAACTGCCCCCGATGTCCACGCGATATTGCAGAGTCGCGTAAGCCAACACAACCCCACAACATCCAGAGCCCTAAGGAACTCAGGACGAATCTCATCCACCCCCGGAGCCTTGCCACCGCGGAGCTTTTTAACCACCTCGGCGACCTCCGCACCAGAGATTGGAGAGCCCGATCCAAAGTCCCCAGGCTCCGCTTCCTCAGTGGAAGACGTGCCAGTAGGATTGAGGAGGTCTTCGAAGTATTCCGCCCACCGACTCACAACATCCCGAGTTGAGGTCAACAGCACGCCATCCCCACCATAAATGGTGTTGGTCGCGTACCGCTTTCCCCCCCTGAGACGCCGGATGGTGGACCAGAATCGCCTCGAAGCCGTACGGAAGTCATTCTCCATGGCCTCTCCGAACTCCTCCCACGCCCGAGTTTTTGCCTCAGCAACCACCCGAGCCGCATGCCGCTTGGACTGCCGGTACCTATCTGCTGCTTCCGGGGTCCCACAGGCCAAAAAGGCCCAATAGGACTCCTTCTTCAGCTTGACAGCATCCCTCACCGCCGGTGTCCACCACCGGGTTCGAGGGTTGCCACCACGACAGGCACCAACAACCTTGCGGCCACAACTCCGATAAGCTGCCTCGACAATAGAGGCGCGAAACATGGCCCACTCGGGCTCAATGTCCCCCGCCTCCCTCGGAACGTGTTCAAAGCTCTCCCGGAGGTGGGAGTTAAAGCTCCGTCTTACGGGAGACTCTGCCAGACGTTCCCAGCAGACCCTCACAATACGTTTGGGTCTGCCAGGTCTGACCGGCATCCTCCCCCACCATCGGAGCCAACTCACCACCAGGTAGTGGTCAGTTGACAGCTCCGCCCCTCTCTTCACCCGAGTGTCCAGGACATGCGGCCGCAGATCAGATGAGACGACAACAAAGTCGATCATTGAACTACGACCTAGGGTGTCCTGGTGCCAAGAGCACATATGGACACCCTTATGCCTGAACATGGTGTTCGTTATGGACAATCCATGACGAGCACAGAAGTCCAACAACAGAACACCACTCGGGTTCAGATCAGGGGGGCCGTTCCTCCCAACCACACCCCTCCAGGTCTCACTGTCATTGCCCACGTGAGCGTTGAAGTCCCCCAGCAGAACAAGGGAGTCCCCAGGAGGCGCACCCTCCAATACCCCCTCCAAGGACTCCAAAAAGGGTGGGTAATCTGCGCTGCCGTTCGGCGCATAGGCACAAACAACAGTCAGAGCCCGTCCCCCCACACGTAGGCGAAGGGAGGCTACCCTCTCGTTCACCGGGGTGAACCCCAACGTACAGGCACCGAGATGGGGGGCAACAAGTATGCCCACTCCTGCTCGGCGCCTCTCACCAGGGGCAACTCCAGAGTGGAAGAGTGTCCAACCCCTCTCAAGGAAACTGGTTCCAGAGCCAGAGCCATGCGTTGAGGTGAGTCCGACTATTTCTAGCCGGAACCTCTCAACCTCACACACTAGCTCAGGCTCCTTCCCCACCAGAGAGGTGACATTCCATGTCCCAATGGCCAGCTTCTGTAGCCGAGGATCAGACCGCCAGGGTCCCCGCCCTCGGCCACCACCCATTCCACAATGCACCCGACCCCTTTGGCCCCTCCCACAGGTGGTGAGCCTATGGGAAGGGGGACCCACGTCTCCTCTTCGGGCTGTGCCCGGCCGAGCTCCATGGGTGAAAGCCCGGCCACCAGGCGCTCGCCAACGTGCCCCTCCTCCGGGCCTGGCTCCAGAGTTGGGCCCCGGTGACCCGCGTCCGGGCGAGGGAACATTGTTTCCATTTATCTTATGTCTTATTATCTTATCTTATTTATCCAATCTTTATCTTATGATTCTTTAAAGGTCAAATGCAAATGGAAAATTCTCTTAACTTCCAGTATGGATTTAAAAACTACACACACTTCACATTGTAAAATAAGTTTAGGAAATTGAATGTTCCACAACACCACTTAAGAAAAT
Organism: Garcialebias charrua; assembly: GCA_038048925.1. NCBI lineage: Eukaryota > Metazoa > Chordata > Actinopteri > Cyprinodontiformes > Rivulidae > Garcialebias > Garcialebias charrua. The sequence continues at coordinate 90,161 of JBBPBX010001083.1, read as the reverse complement.
ATAACGTTTAATAGGAAAAGTTTGAAGTGACAAACAGAAGTAACGAATTTCCATCTGGTGTCTCACCGTTGCCTCCAGAAGATGACACAGGTTGTTGAATTCTGGTGATTTTCTTCTGGTGACTGTAAAAGAAAAATGTGGTTAATTTAGTCCAGAAACTGTTTTTTTTTACTAATAGAATGTAATCACAGGATGTTCATGTACTAACTATAACCTGTTTGAGTTATTTGAATAAAAACATTCAATGTTTTATAGACATAAATGTGTCAAGCTAGCTCCTATCTTTTTCTCCCTTGTACTTTGTAACACATATCAGCTAATACCTCTAAAACCACATGGCAGATATTTTTCAAACTAACTCATTGTAATCACAACATGTTCATGTACTGACTGTAACCCGTTTGAGTTATTTGAATAAATATTCAATGTTTTATAGAAATAAATGTGTCAAGCTAGCTCCTACCTTTTTCTCCCTTGTACTCAACACATATCAGCTAATACCTCAAAAACCACATGGCAGATATTTTTCAAACTAACTCATTTTAATCACAACATGTTCATGTACTAACTATAACCGTTTGAGTTATTTGAATAAATATTCAATGTTTTATAGACATAAATGTGTCAAGCTAGCTCGTATCTTTTTCTCCCTTGTACTTTGTAACACATATCAGCTAATACCTCAAAAACCACATGGCAGATATTTTTCAAACTAACTCATTGTAATCACAACATGTTCATGTACTGACTGTAACCCGTTTGAGTTATTTGAATTATTATTCGAATTTTTATAATTTATTTTCGTAGTGCACGCACAGGTTTGGAAGAAGTCAAAGCGAACCTACTTTAAATGCAGCAGATTTGACCACTACGTGACAATATTAAAGCGTGGTTGAGCTCAGGAGCCCTCGTACTATAAAGTCAGCTATGAAATATATTTTTATATCTGTTCATTGAGCTACATTTTAAAGACATAAAGCCGCCCGCGCGCGTTGCTCGTGGCGATCCTACTTTTTAAATTCCTGCAGTTTTGAGCAGTACGTGATTTTATTAAGGACACGTTCAGCTGAAGACCCATCTTTGCTATAATTTTAAAAACAAATAATTGTTTTTACCGTGTTATTCATGTAAAGTCCTGCCGTGATCGCTTCCCTCGCTTCCGTGAAAACAGCTCGAGTCTCCTCCTTCCTCCTTCCGGAGCGGGTGAGCACGCGTTGGTACCCCTCTGAAACCACACCAAAAATCTCAAGAAATCTGGCGCGGGGCAGCACGGAATATCCGGTGGGGAAGGCGTAAAGGGGGTCTCTGCGACGCACATATGACGTAATATCCGACCCGTGCCGACCGGTGGAAAAGGGGCATTACTGGGAGCTGGTGAAGCCGTTTCTTTGCGTTAACATGTTAGCTCCCGGCCGTAGCAGTCCTCTCCGCCGCCCGTCGGCTCCATGTCAAAGTCAAAGTCAAAGTCAACTTTATTGTCAGATCTGCAATATGTACTGTACAGGACATACACAGGACCGAAATTGCGTTTCTCTCAGTCCCTCGGTGCAACAGTAAACATCTAAACATTGAAACACTGAAACATATAATAATAGACATAAGCATAAAATAGTAAAACTAACACTGTCCTGAGTTTTTGCATAGTGGTATAAGAGTATGAAAATTTACACCGACTCTAAAACTAAAACTAAAACATTAAACATTTAATGAACATAATATTGTCCTGAGTTTTTGCATACTAGTATAAAAAAAAGAGTATAAAAAGTATAACTAAAATAAACTAAAGGTTTCTAGCATTGACATTTGCAAAGTGGCAAAGCAGCGTATGAGTTAATGTACACAGTACATGCACGAGGTAGTAGTTGATGTTGTTATAGAGGCAAAAAGTGGCATATGCAGTAAGGCACATTGGGCATCCTAAACAAGACCGGTCAGAGCACACTGTATATGTATCAGCAGCGGTGCAGATATTAGAGTAGTGTAAATGTAAACAGTAGCAATTAAATATAAGCAGTAGTAATAAAAGTAAACAGTATTAATAAATGTAAACAGAGAATGTAAACAGTACCATGACTATAGGCAGCGATGCAATACAAACATCAGTGCAAGTATGAGAAGTAGTGCAAACTGTATGAGCACATGACCGAGAGTTTAGTGAATAACCCGTCTGATGACACAGAGTCCAGTGCCAAAATCTTTGTGTTGTGTGGTAATGTGTGAGAAAGTTTTAGTGTTAAGGCAGTTCAAATGGGAGAGGGGGCAGAGCAGGCAGAGTGTTTAGCATCCTGACTGCCTGATGAACAGAGCTGTCTCTCAGTCTGCTGGTTCGAGCCTGGAGACTCCTCAGTCTCCTCCCTGATGGCAGCAGTCTGAAGCAGCTGTGTAGTGGGTGTGTGGGATCACCTGCCATGCAGAGGGCCCAGTGGGGCTGGCATTAGCATCTTAGCTCCGGGTCCCACCAACATGTGAGGCTGCCAAGCGGAATATCGAGGCGAGCTCCCGGCCACAGCAGTCCTCTCTGCCGCCCGTCGGCTCCATGTCCCCGGTGGGGTTGGCGTTTGCATGTTAGCTCCGGGTCCCACCAACATGTGAGGCTGCCATGCGGAGCATCGAGGCGAGCTCCCGGCCACAGCAGTCTTCTCTGCCGCCCGTCGGCTCCATGTCCCTGGTGGGGCTGGCGTTAGCATGTTAGCTCCAGGTCCCACCAACATCTGAGGCCGTTCCTCCGCCTGAGACATCCACAGAGTTCACCGAGCGTTTCCAGCTCATTTATCCATATGAGGCAACCTCTGATCTGGCACACGGTCCTTCCAAAGCAGCCGCTAACCGAAGCTAACCGAAAACTGGCGGACACTGCCAAAAACTGGCGGACACTGCCGAAAACTGGCGGAAACTGCGTAAATCGGCTTCTAAATAATAATAACAATAATACTTTATTTATAAAACCATTTAAAACAACCACAGCTGCAACAAAGTGTTGTACACATAAAATCAAGAACATTTAAACACATGAAATAAGATAAAAAATATATATATATATTTTTATTT
>JBBPBX010001083.1:73353-85120 GCA_038048925.1 Garcialebias charrua | reverse complement strand
GTGACAGGGCGTTCTCTGTAGCAGGCCCAAGACTCTGGAACGAGTTACCGCTGCTCATCAAACAGGCCCCCTCCCTCTCGGTTTTCAAATCCCGGTTAAAAACTCACTACTACTCCATTGCTTTCAATGCCAGCTGATTTGTATTGGATCGTTTGATTTATGATCTGCAATGTTTTTATGTTTTTCGTGTTGTACTTCATTGTCTGTGTTGCCTGTTGCGTGTTTGTTTGTCCAGCACTTTGGTGTGGACTTGTTCCTGTTTAAAGTGCTTTATAAATAAAATGGTATGGTATGGTATGGTATCTATTAAGCATCTACTTCTCTGCTGCCACCTAGAGGCTGAAAATAGTAGTGTTCAATATTTTCAGTCAGAATGAATGGAAACAGTCATGTCTCAGCCAAAAATTGGTTTATAAATAAGGGGAAAAAAATCCGTAAATACGTGGCTTCGGCCTATAAGTTGCAGGGCGTGCAAATTATGCAAAAACTGTGACTTATACAGTGAAAAATATGGTATATTACATCAGCTTTCACTGAACCTTCCTCACAACATTTACTTTGCTAGTCTTCCATCATTGGAGATTTTGCTTTATTATTTTTTTTTTTAATCACATACATTTTTGTGGGTTTGTGGGCATTCGTTTTTCTTATATTGCAAGCCAAACCTACCCACATTCTCACAACAAGCATTAGCATTTTAGGAACAACCCCATTTAATAACTTCTGGGACCATATACAAAAACGATTGTGACACACCATGTTCCGCTGGGATGTATCAAAACCAATGCTGCGTGAAAGTGTGCATAATTATACACAAAACTTTCACCTGCCATGAGAATGTGTGTACCACCACACAAACTTTTTCAATCATTGGTATCATTGGTACATGGAAATGCACCAAATTACACCAAAATGTGATTATTTGATTTTCTGAATCTAAATGGAAATGTGTAGACCATTTTCTCATGAGTTTGAACATTTATGGTTTTAAATTCAAACACTGAACCTGAGCCACATTGCATCTCATACAGCTAAACATAAAACACACCTAAAAATGTATTGACTGATTGTTACGTGGGCACACTTTTTTCAGTATTTTGTTTGTTTGTTATTTTTATTGTTGGCACCTTTTTGACAGTTCACTGGTGAAGGGGGCGGGGCTCAGCCAGTCAAGTGGTTTTAGCTGAGCTGGCAGCACACCTGGGAGGTGATTAAGTGATTGACAGAGGGGTAGCGTGTGTTGAGAGCGGCTGCTGGGCTTTTGAGCTGGTGGGAGCTGCTGTTCAGAAGACGTGTAAAAGAAGGAAATAATTTAAGGGACGGTGCGGGTGGACTCTGGACAGAGTCCTCACCTCGGGCTGATCACCCAGAGGGGGAGCGTCGGATGTTTTTGGCCGGGAGGAAGAGGGTTTGTCCTGGATGAACCGGCTGGACGCTAGTAATGCACCGGGGAGTTTTACACGCCTGCTAAGAATCAACCACCTACGAAAACACAAGTGGTGCATTTTTAAGAAAAGAGGAAAACTATAAAGGAAAACAAACACAACTATTCAACAGTGACGGATGAGGGATCGTGAGGGCTCGCCCCTTTCCAGGATGTCAGCTGATTAAGACTCTGATCGGACATCTCAAAGGTAAGCCCCACCTCACTGTGTGTTCCGTCTCTGGTGCCAGTTTGGTTTCTTTTTTTTTTTTTCCTTTTCTTTCTCATCACGCACTTATAGTTGCAGACCTACTCTCCAGTAAAAAGAACGAGCTGAGGAGAGAAGCGGTTTCGTAACAGACAACCTCAATCCATTGTAAATGTTCCTATACGTTTGTCATGTGTACATGTAAACACGCACCAGTGACCACCCACTTGCAAGGTGCACAGAGATAATGTGCATGCAATATATGAGAAATGTCAAAAGAGCACTTCCGTTCTCACTGAGAGGAAAAGTGTGCAGGATCAGCATATTAACTCAGAACAATTCCAGGGTGATAATTCCTAAGATCAACAAGGTGTAGATGACACATGCCCATAAACCAGCTATGTAAAGTAGCACGTAATAGTAGAACAATGGCAAAATTTGGTGCTGCTGGAAGAAATTGATCATGAAAAAAATTAGGAGGGAGCAAGTTTTCAGGGATCACACCAACCTGCTGTCACACGATGATACCAGGCTTTCTCACTGATGTATAGTCTGAAGTGCCATTTTTTGGAACTCTGCACTGAACTGACCCAAACACACTAAAGGGAAACTAGGTGGAGTATTGCATTACAGGCTACAGTACATGGATGGATGGATGGATGGATGGATGGATGGATGGATGGATGGATGGATGGAGGATTAATTGATGGATGGCTGTATTGACAGAAGGCTGGATGGATGAATGGATGAATGGATGAATGGATGATAGACGAATGGATGGATGATGGATGGATGGATGGATGGATTGATGGATGGAAGATTGGATGGATGGAAGGCTGGATGGATGAATGGATGAATGGATGGATGGATGGGATTAAACCCGTGCATGAAGTTGGAAATGCCTTAGTCTCAAAAGTGCGCCACCAGCAGAACTGCACCCTTTGTTCACTCCATTCTTTTCAATTCTAACGTGTAATTCAAGTACAGTCAATGTTTAACAATATTAAAATGAAGATGGGTAGCCTTCATTTGCTTTATTCACAACTTTATGACAAATCCTTCAACTTTTTTTCTTACTTCTGCAGGTGTGCTCTGCCCTGACAAGTGCAACATCACATACACCGTCATGCCTCTTTTTGCATGATGTATTAGCCAGAGGACACTGGGCAAAATATGTTTTTATGCCCCACTATCTTAGGAAAGACAGACTGATTCCAATAAACTAATTGTTCTCTTTAAATGCACCATTTTTGATGGTGCAGAGAAGAGAATCACACACCCAGGATATTGTTGCATATGTAAAGGAAGGGGTGTTGGGGAAGGTCATGTGTACTGAGTTCCATGATTGTTTGAATGTATAAAGGAAAGTTGCACAGAAATATGTATGCACATAAATCTGAATATTTTTGTATACACTCAATTTTCCTATTTTATTCCTATATCAACTTCCAGTATTAGATCTTGACTTCATACATGAGGTCCCCGGTCTCAATTTACATAGAACTGTAACTTGCGTAAATACAACCTGTGTTCTTTTGTTGTCAGGTTGTTTTTGTTTGTATACACTTTTCTGCATAAAACCATTATCCTGTTGCTGTCTGGTGGTCCCCTGCTCACTGCTGTCCTTCATCCATCCCAGAACTGGTCTCCCTTTGTATCATACAAATGCTTCCATATTGCAACCATGTTGGCACATTACAGCATAATAGCAATTTCAGCAGCCATATTGTGACATGGCTGGCATAAAGTCATGAACAGCGAGTAGGTCAACAACAAAAATCAGGAGTTGAGTGCTGTGGCAATTTCAATAATGATCAATGAAAAATGTCTTGTTTAATACTCCAATTAGACACTTGTGAAGATATATGGATGATTCTACTAGCCAAATGTACACTGTGGTGGTCTACAAACTACACAAGAAGGCAGTAGTGGCAGCTGTATCAATCTGAAGTAACCGTAACTTTAAGAAGCAGGACGATGAAAAGATTGAGAAATACATCAAAGTTCATGCTCAATCATCCACGTACAAAATTCAATAATGGTCAATCAGGTCATCTGGGCATATGACCTGATTGATCTTTATTGGATTGAGAAATACAGTGAACTGTACTTATATAGCACCATTCTAACTTATTAAGATACACAAAGCTCTTTACGACACAATATTTGTCCTCATTTGCCCATTCATACAACACTCTACTATATCTAAACAAAGACTAATCATTGATTTGGATCACATTCATACACCAATAGGACACACACAGACACAAGGGTGTCTTGCCCAGTGACACTTCAGCATGTGACTGCTGGTGGAACTGAACCCCCAACTTTTCCACTGGAGAATGACTGCTCAAACCACTCATCCACAGCTGTCCCAAAGGTCATATACAAAGATCTGAAAAACACAATAAAGGAATTGTGGAATATTAAAGCCGCAGAGGTACTGGTGATCACCAGAACATTCAGAACTGTGTCACCCTAAAATGGTCATTGGGCTCCATTCTCCAGCACAAACAACCTCACAATACTGTCTAGAAGAGCACAGGCCAAAGAATAGCTATATACTGTTTCAATAACCCTTAGTTCAACCCCTAAGGATTATGTGAAATTGAAGGTAGAAACTGGAACCCCCCACCAAGATCAACTTAGTAATTTGCTCGTAATCTTACTTGTGAAGCTCTGAAATCCTGTGGAGATGTTTGCAGCTGCAAGCATCTCTAGAAATATAGACTGTTTATAAGGGATGGGCGTGGTTGCTTTCATGACATCCACAGGTTTATAAACTGCTGTTTGGAGACATTTTTATTTTAAACAATTTGCTGCTACCACCTTGGCCTCCTCTCAGGCAGACAGCCTGGGAGGAGTCGACAAAAATGTAAAAGTAGAAGTACCACATTACCATTTTTACTAATGTAAAAGTAAAGAAGTACTCGTTCTAAAATACTAACTCCTTGCCTCGAACAACTTTGGCTGTGGTTGCCTGCCTGGGAGGAGTCGACGAGGGACAGGACGGCCCCCAGAAACGATTCTGGCTCCAGTAAACTGGTTGGTCCACTTACGGTGTTTACTGCTTGGTGGGGAAACGGTTTGCTGGAACTCCTCTGACTGATGAGGCACTCCGGACAGAGGGCGAAACGTTTCTATAAAAAAGAAACTGTCCAGATGACCCGACTGAGAATGATTGGATTTGGTACATGGATTATTGAGCATTAATGTTCTTATAGAGTTTATGGATTAGTTCAGATATTGATGTCATTTTAGTTAGATGATTGTTTCCTGTCCTATTCAATAAAAGCTTTATCCATCCATCCATCATTGGTACCTGCTTCTTTCTTTTAGGGTTGCGGTGGTCACTGGTGCCCATGTCCAGCTATCACAGTGCGAGAGGCGGGGTAGACCCTGGACAAGTTGCAAGTCCATCATAGGAACACATAGAGACAAACAACCATTCACTCTCTCTCTCTCTCTCACCTCTCTCTCTCTCTCTCTCTCACCTAGGGACAATTTAGAGTTTCCAATCAGTCTAACATGCATGTTTTTGGTCTGTGGGAAGAAACCGTAGTACCAGGAGAAAACTCACACATGCACGGAGAGAATGTGTAAACTCCAACCAAGAAGGTCCCCGGCTAGAATTTGAACCAGCAACCTTCTCACTGAGAGGTAGCAACTCTACCATCCGATCCACCGTGCTGCTAACATTATTAAAGTAAGGAATATGTAAACGTTTTGATTTAGTTATTTGTAATGCCATGAGCAGTCATTACACTCTGGTATATACAGTATCAGTCTGATTTCTGCTTGTCTAAATCCATTTGTAGTTTAATTATGACAGTACCATAAAAATATAGGCAAGATAAGTAATATATTTTTATTTTTATTTAGAGTTAGGATCTATTTGTCGGCCAAATTCCTGCATAAAACATAAGTTGATGCTCTTCCAGTCTGCTGTTTTGGTGCTGCACCCTGGAGCATCCTTTGAAATCATGTCAGTGTGAGGTAAAGTGCAAATTACATCCCACATGGCTCTGTGCAGATTTTTTTTCCTTGTTGTGCTCTGTGGCCGCCACTATCTGTTCCCATTCATATGCACCTGTCTGAGAGCAGTTATTTTACGATTTCCTTTCTGTTTGATCTCCTTTCAGCTCTCCGCTGTGGGATTGTCACAGAAGAGGTGGAGGTTTTTAGAGACTCAGAGGATGAGGGTGGCGGGGGAGACAGTGTGGAAAAAAATGTGAAAGCAAAATGGCAGACATGAGAAATAGTTAGAAGGTCTTGATGATCAGAGTCAGAGTCAGAGAATCTTAATTGTCATTCGCACCATATGTGGTACATGTGATGAAACAAGATTATATACACAGGGTCCCAGTTACATCCAACAATAAAAAGTAAAAGAAAAACAGTAATAACATCTAAGATATGAACTAAGAAAAACATCAACCAAAAATACACTAAGCACTGATATCATAGAAAAACACTACTCCAAACAGCAGCACAAACATGATTCTGTATGAGCAGATGGGCATGAATCCTGTCAGTGAACGATGAAGCGATCACTTGACTTTTGGCAAAAAAACAAAATAAAAGTCCAGCTCTGGGATGAAGAAGGGATATTTAATACATTTGTGTCACATACAAAACAGTCCTGCATCGCTTTGCAATCCTTTGAATGAGAATGTGCGCGGCGCTGAGGCTGGGACAGGCGGGGGCGTGGGTTGGGGCGTGACAAACAACTCTGTTTTTATTGGCTGGTCATTGTCCGGGTCACTCTGTGTTTTTAGTGTTTTTATAAATGCTGATAGAGAAGCAAGGGGACTATAGTTTTTTTCAGAGATTACTTTGTCTAACATCAGTCTGTCAGTAGATAGTGACAGAGTGAAGAAATATGTTAAAAATATATTGTTAGAAAAGTTACAGACTGCATTACAAAGTTACATAGTGTACCTTTAAGCTAAACATAAAGTGTATTGATGATAAAGAGAACACATTGTCTTTTTTTCCCCAAGGATACACACAAATGAAAGTAAAATTAACTAAATGTAAGCAATTAACATTTTCTATGATACAAATCATTGGGTTTCCGAATGCATCCTGACAACGGTCAAAACTGAATGAGGACGTGACCTCACACAACTAGGAATGCATGTTATTTTCGGCATGGTATCAGCCGATATTAGCGCTAAAGTGCTATATTGGACATTGACCATTCCATCAAAATAATTAACGGATATACAAAGTAAAAGGTGCTGTTTTTGTATGACAACCCAGTGACAAGGATGCCTGCAGCGGCAGCACAATGTGATGATGTCACACGCACCTACCTGATCTCATGGCGGAGAAGAAAATTCTAAATGTCAGCAGTGTGGACGGTTTTTTTTTTCATTGAGGATGTCGGATTCCAAAAAAATTTGGTCTACGTTGAGCCTCGCTACATCGTCTGCTGGCTGGTTGGCCTGGTGTGACATTTGCGGTGGGGGTGCTGTGTGTGTGTGTGTGTGTATGTGTGTGTGGGCGGAGTGCGTAGGTGGCGTGCTGGGGCTTCTCTGGGCCTGTGGTGTGGGGCTCTTGGGGTAACTGGTCCTTGCTGCGCTGGGCTGGACTCCCTTAGTTGCTGTTCCCTGCTTCTCTGGCTGCCGGCCAAGGGCCAGCTTACGGTCACAGTCGGGTGGGCGGGGTGCAACAGAAGCTCTGTCATGCTGTCTGTAGCCGTTTTCGCATTGGCCAGCCCTCCCCGGCTCTCCCAGCTTCTAACCCGGGTTCGGCGTCTTCGCATTTACCTTTTCCGCCCGGGATCCACCCTTGTTCTGGAACCATCTTCACCGTGGTTCTATCGGGCCGAGCCCTGACGGACCCAGTTTCACGTCATGTACTGCTCTCATTTGATTCGTTGTTTGCAGCAGGGGCGGGACTCATTCAAACAACCTCAGCGCGAGGGTTGAATTTCATTCATATTTAACTACAGAAACCCCTAAAACAATTGTTAACTGAATTAGTATTTCTGAGTTAAATTTTTGTTAATAACTGATCACAAATCAGCTTATGTTACAACGTAAATAACAACGAAGCGCGGACCCATTTCCGCCTTTCAGCGCGGCTTGAATGTCATTAAAATATAACTAATGTTGTCTAACTGTTGCGCGCAGCCAGGGTTTTAAAATATAACTAATAATCTCTAACTCCTTTGTGTAGCTAGAATGTCAAGAGCGGTGATTCCTTCATAAGCAACGTGAACTCCCAACAAATACAATCCGCTGCCGTGGCTGCTGTTGTGTCTTAACCAGACGAAGCGGGTTCGCGTCCCACCTGGGACAATGTTTTTTTTTTACGTTTGTCTTTTATTGGAGTAAATAAAAAGGAGTTTTGTTAAGCATTTTACCAAACAAACTCCTTTTTATCTACCAAACAAACTCCTTTTTATTTACTCCAATAAAAGACAAACGTAAAAAAAAAACATTGTCCCAGGTGGGACGCGAACCCGCTTCGTCTGGTCAAGACACAACAGCATTAACGCCGTAAGCCACGGCGGCGGATTGTTTTTTTTAGGAGTTCACGTTGCTTATGAAGGAATCACCACTCTTGACATTCTAGATACGCAAAGGAGTTAGAGATTATTAGTTATATTTTAAAACCCTGGCTGCGCGCAACAGTTAGACAATATTAGTTATATTTTAATGACATTCAGGTCGCGCTGAAAGGCGGAAATGGGTGCGCGCTTCGTTGTTATTTACGTTGTAACATAAGCTGATTTGTGATCAGTTATTAACAAAAATTTAACTCAGAAACACTAATATATATATATCCAGCTAACAATTTTTTTTAGCGGAGTCTCCTCTCTTAAAACACGAACACTCCACCCACGTGAAGAGAGCACCCCACCAGACCCGGCTGCAGAAACAATTCAATGGGGGGGGCATTCTATTTTTTCAATGGGGCATATTTTTTTCAACATTTTATTTGCTTCAAGTTGAACAGCGGCTCTGTGACCACTCCTGGAACTCGACCATTCCTTTGTTAGGTCTAATGCTCCTTTTTTCAGGCAGACAACTTTTACTCAAATGTGTTTACTGCAGTTAAAATGACACATTGGTTTTACTTTGTGTTAAATAAAAACTTTCAAAGGTATATTCATTCCTTATTATTCTTATTTTGCTTAATGACATTTAACTCTGCATGTCATCCCTGAAATTCTGACACACAGAATCACAAGTCCAAGTGTGAACTGTGTCACAGAGTAAACACAATAAAAACATGTATTATCTGCAGTATTGTTCATTAAAATGGCTCAACACTATTAATGTATTACAGAACATATACATACAGTAGGCACATTTGATATTGTAGGCCATTGCACTAGTTAATACTTTCAGCAAGTGATTTTACTTTAATACTTTAAGTATTTTTAAAAGCAAGTACTTATTTACTTTTACTTAAGTAAAAACATTAATATGGTACTTCTACTTTTACTAGAGTACATTTTGTCTGTTTATTTGTACTTTTACTTAAGTACAGTGTTTGAGTACTTTCTCCACCACAGCACACCACAATTATGCAAGATTAATGTTATGCTGCAGACAGCATATCAAATAAACAAAATACTGTACATTTATTATCTGCACAGCCATAAGTTTATATTGGACTACCGTACTCATGTCACAGAAAGCACAGTGGTTCTTACCTTTGGAAGTTCTTTCTGGTCTTTTTATTTGCAACACTTCCAATGTTGCTGGTTAGCTCAAAATCTTCCTAATTTCTAGCTTTAAAAAAAAAGTCAGTTGACTTCAGTGCTTACGTTACGTTTCCAACTGAAATGGATGGTGCCGCTTCCTGTCTGCTCTCATTTATTCCACTGTGTCATACGTTGTCCTCTTGTTTTGTTGGGAAAAAGTTTCAGATACACGGACAATGGTGAGCGTGTGTTTCTGTTTGAACTGCTAGTTTGCACCCGCCCCCCTCGAACTGTAGTTGGCTAGAATGTTGCCTCGGCTTCATTGATTGGTTGAATTGTATGACGGACAAACAAAGATAGGAAAAATAGAAGAATGCCCACTCGGAGGTTAAAAACAAACAAACAAAAAACTTCCCGTCGTCCTACTTGAGTCTGTCAGGGGGGGCACAGCTGACTCTGCGGGGGGGCAATGCACCTCAATGCCTGCCCATGCCGCCGGGCCTGCACCCCACCCACTTCCAGAGAACTGCCCACCCACTTCAAGGCGGCTCTGCGGCAAATGCGTAATGAACGCGGGTGGCCCAGAGCCACCCAGGGGCTGCCCGGGGCATTGAGGGCTGGCAAATGCGAAAACGGCTTGTGTGTACCTCAACTTTGAGTCCCCTATATGGGGGTCTACTTCCCACTGTTGCATTTCCCTCCGGTGGTGGACCCCCTACCGCCGGTGAAATGGTGGCTCTCGGCATCTGGGCTGGGTGATTGGGTGTGTGCCGGCCCACCCTGGTGGCTCTGTCTAGCCTCTGTTGGGGAGGTGGTATGACCTCAGGGCTCAGTGTCCATGGCTGGCTATACTCTGGAGGGGCAAGTTGCTGGCGGGGCCTGTGGGCCCATCACTGCAGCCGCCTGGGGTCTCTGCATTGCGGTTGCTGGGGGTCACCCGAGGCTTCCCTCTGCTTCTCTCTGGGGGTGTGTGGTTGTCTCTGTTGGGGGACTCCCGGGGCTTCGGGCTTGTAGGCCGCTGTGTTTCTGTGGCTCCGGTCCTCCCTGTGTTACCGTCGTGTCCTGTGGGTGCAGGTCTGTGGGTCCCCACATCCATTATTGAACATTCTTATGGAGAAACCTTATAGTGACAAGCTGCTCACACAAGTGTTTAAATTCCGGTGTTTATCAGATACACACTCAGTTGGGTTTTGGTGGCCACTAAATACATCTTGTATTACCATGTACCATATAAAATACTTTCTAATGATGTTTTTAAGTATCATGTTGTTTGTTGTGGTTTCTTGGTTTTGTCTTTTTTTCTTTCCGCAGGTCTAGAGGCAGACTTCAATGATGTTGATTTGTGTTCTCTTTGTACCTCTCGCTCTCCTCTAATCCTATCTCATTTTTTTCCCTTTTAACTATTCTCCCACTTTTCTGCCTTTGTTTTCTTTTTTGTTTTATATCCCCATGTCCATTACATCTGGAAAAAACCCAAAGCAAATTCTAATAAAGTTTTATTTATATGTAGTGATACACACCTGTCCACTGAATCTCATTGAAAGACATTAACACCATTTTATTTTATTAATTTGAATCAAAACACAATTTAAATCACAAGAGACTCATTATTTTATTTTGTGTTAATTCAATTATATCAAATGAATAACCTTGTGTTATGTCAGCATTATTGAATTCAATGTTTGATAGTCAAAGACTCTGTTTTAATTCAAACAGATTTAACAGCTCAACATCCTCTTAATGAATGTATAATGATTCATTTTTCTCTGAAACCTGCAAGTGAAGATACAGTGACACTGTTTATCTAATTTTAGTTTGAGTTCAGGACAATAATCACCTCACAAGAGACTTTTTGTTTTTGTCCTAATTAATAATCAGAAAATAATCTTTGGTTTTGTTATTTTCATCAGTAGGTCTCAAATGTGATACTGTAATGACGTTGCTTTAATCACAGTGACAGGTCAACAGTGTGTGTTTTAAAGTGTTAAGACAGTTTTTAATCAGTTTTATCATAAAAGCTGGGGTCAAAAAACTAACACTTTTATCCTTCCTTTCCTTGTTCATCACTCGAAATAACTTCAGTTTTCCAAACTGAAGACAAATCTCCACTTAAATTGCTAAATTCGTCGGATTCTACATTCTCCGCCATTGTTATTCAATGTGCGTTTCGAGCAGAGTCTCTCGACGTTACGTCACAGATAATGTATGCGGAAGTTCCCGGATTTACCGTGACGACACACGGTGCAAAGTTTAAAATCACTTTTAAAGCAAATAATAATATATTTCTCATTTTGCTATTAAAAACGAACATAGTTCAATGGTACAAGATATATATCTTGAAACATTTTATGTAAAGTAGAAATATTATGTCACCCCCATTTAATGCATATTGACGTCATCGCTGGAGCAACAGGGCGAGAGCTGAGCTCCAGCTGAAAGCAACATAAAACAAAGGAATATATATATATATATA
>JBBPBX010001083.1:53060-70169 GCA_038048925.1 Garcialebias charrua | reverse complement strand
TCAACTTTATTGGTTAACAAATAGAAAAATTATCAGCAAAAATGGATTCCCAGGCCGGTCTGGTTAATGAAATAAGACAACTGAAAGAACTGATAGTTAGCAAAAACAATAAAATTGCTGAACTGGAACAAAAAATAGATGACTTAGAACAATACACAAAGCAAGACAACTTGGTGATCTCAGGACTTGATGTTAGTAAGTGTCGGACATATAAAAGAGCTCTACTAACAATGACCAAACTGAGAATGCACCTCAGGAAGAACTAGAGACTCTGGAGGATTGTGTAGTTACTTTTTTTCAGAACATGAACATTGACATAGGCTATGGGGACATTTCGTTCTGTCACACCCTGCCCAGTAAATCACAAAAATGTGGGCCGTCAGTAGTCGTCAAGTTCATTAGCAGGAATATAAAAAACTTTGTTAAGCAAGCAAAAAAAAATCTGAGTGGAACAAACGTTTATATAAATGAACATCTAACAAAAAAAAATGGAAACATTGCACATCAAGCAAGGTTGTTAAAAAAACAGAACAAAATAGCATCAACATGGACAAGAAATGGATACATCTTTATCAAAACAAAGGAAGAGTCTCAGCCTAAAATGATAAAAGAGCTGAAGGATCTGGATGAATTCAGGAAATGAAAAATTACAAATCAATGAAACAACTCACACTCAAAATGGATAAAATATACAGTGAAATGAACAAATGCATTAGAACATGACAACATACGAAAGACTCAGAACCTAAAATATATAATGTTGAAAATGTGATTGATGCAAAAAAAAATTCTGTAATAAAAGATAGCGAATATTATAATGAAGGGCAATTTAATGACATCAATATATCAAATGGAGTTCTCTCTATTATTCACTTTAATAGCAGAAGTATAAATGCAAACATATCCAAAATAACAGATTACTTAAAACAGTTAAATAGAACTTTTACGATAATAGCGCTGTCAGAGACATGGCTCAATGATGATAACACAAGTAATATTCACATCGAGGGGTATGAATTATATCATATGAACAGAAATAATAAAAGAGGTGGTGGAGTCGCTCTATTTGTCAATAATGAAATAAAATGTAAATTAAATAGTGAAATGTCAATAATAGTTGATAATATTATGGAAATGATAACAATAGAAATAATAAACAAAAACGATAAAAACATAATAATAAGTTGTGTATATAGATCACCAGGAGCAAATATAGAAATATTCACGGATAAAATCTTGGAGCTAATGGAGAAGAGTTTTAATAAAAAAAATTTTTGTGTGGAGACTTTAACATTGATATGGGAAATAAAACAGATTCAAATAACATAAGCACATTTATAAACTCAATGTACAGTTTAAATATGTATCCATTGATATCAAAGCCAACAAGAATTACAACTCATAGTGCCACAATAATTGATAATATTTTCACAAATATAACAAATGGGGACGTGATAGGTGGTATCTTAACGACCGACTTAAGTGATCATTTACCAGTTTTCACAATCTATAAAAATGATCAAAACATCACAAAAGCAGTTACAACGAAGAAAAAGATCATAAACACGTCAAAAAGAGTTTTGGAAAAATTGAAAGAGGATCTGGATAAACAAGACTGGAGTGATGTGTATGTTGATGATGCGAACAGAGCATATGATGAGTTTATGAATATCTTGGAGGCTCTGTATGAAAAGAATTGTGTGCAAACAAATCATACAAAGAGAAATACGGTTGATCAACCATGGATGACAAAAGGGTTGAGAAATGCTTGTAAAAAAAGAATTATTTGTATTCATGTTTCTTGAAATTGCGAAGTCAGAGCGCTGAAGAAAAATATAAAAAGTATAAAAATAAATTAGTAGGGATTATAAGGAAACATAAGAAAGAATATTATAGTAAATTATTAGATAAAAGTAATGGTGATATGAAAGCAACATGGCGAGTAATGAATAGTGTCCTGAAGAATCATAAAACAAAAACTGGTATTTCAAAATACTTTGTAAAAGACAACGATGAAATTCATGATGAAAATGAAATTGTAAATGGATTTAATCAATATTTTGTGAATGTTGGATCAAGCCTTGCAGCTAAAATACCAAAAGCAGATAATAATGTGATCCATTCAATTAAAGGTTGTGCAAATAGTATTTTTCTAAATGGAACTAACAAAGAGGAAATAATGAATGTAGTAAAAAATCTTACAGACAAGAGATCAAGGGACTGGGTGGACATGGATATGATGTTTGTAAAGGACATAATGAGCCATGTTATTGAGCCGTTTACATACATATGTAATTTATCATTTTCAACAGGAATATTTCCAGATAATATGAAAGTAGCTAAGGTAGTTCCTCTTTTTAAAAATGGTGATAAATGTGTGTTCAACAATTATAGACCTATATCCTTGTTACCACAGTTTTCAAAATTCTTGAAAAACTATTTGTAAACAGACTAGATCAATTTATAGATAAACAAAATATTCTAAGCAACAGTCAGTATGGGTTTAGAGCAAAAAACTCTACATCAATGGCTCTCATGGAATTTTCATTCATTCATTCAACCTTTATTTATACAGGCTAGCCTCGTTGAGTCACGGGGACTCATTTACAAGAGGGACCTGTCTCACTCACACCAAACAACCATCCACTCTCACACTCACACCTAGGGTCAATTTAGAGTCACCAATCAGCCTAACAAGCATGTTTTTTGGTCTGTGGGAGGAAACCGGAGTACCCGGAGGAAACCCACGCATGCACGGGGAGAACATGCAAACTCCACCCAGAAAGGCCCCGGACCGGGATTTGAACCGGCAACCTTCTCGCTGAGAGGCAGCAGCTCTACCAGTTGTGCCACGTGCTGCCCAACTTACTGCTGTCGATCAAAAACAATATTGTATCAGTATTTTTGTTGATTTAAAAAAAGCATTCGATACTATTGATCACACCATTCTCCTTGAAAAACTGAACAAATATGGTATTAGAGGACCAGCATTACAGTGGGTATCTAGCTACTTGAAAGATAGGAAACAATTTGTACAAATAAATGATGTAAGATCTGACCTCTGTAATATCACATGTGGAGTTCCCCAAGGCTCTGTACTTGGACCAAAGCTATTTATTTTATATGTGAATGACTTGGTAAATGTGTCAGGACTCCTTAAATGTGTACTTTTTGCTGATGATACCACATTTTTCTGTTTAGGTGAAGATATAGAACAAATGTTGGAATTGATAAAGACAGAATTTGTCAAGATACAAACTTGGTTTAAAATAAATAAATTATCATTAAATCTAGAAAAAACTAATTACATGATATTCAGTAATAAAAAGAAAACTGTTGATGTTCCACTCAAAATTGAGGATGTTGAGATTTGTAGAGTGAATGAGGTGAAGTTTTTGGGTGTTATCATTGATGACAAACTGACATGGAAACAACACATAAATTCTGTAAGAATAAAAATAGCTAAATCGATTGCAGTACTGTACAAAGTCAGAGACCTATTGAATGATAAAGCTCTGTATTTGTTGTATAACACAATCATTGTTCCACACTTAATCTATTGTATTGATGTTTGGGGGAATGCGTGTAAAACAATCACAAAGCCTATTTTTGTATTACAGAAAAGAGCTGTAAGAATTATCACTAGAAAACATTACCGTCATCCATCAAGTACATTATTTTATCAACTGAAGTTATTGAAGTTCCATGATTTGGTAGACTATAATATTTTATCAGTTATGTATAGGGCTCAAAATAATGCATTACCTTTAAATATCCAAATGCATTTTGTTAAAAGACAAAGTTGTTATAATCTTAAGGGGACAGAGATGTTTGTAAAACCACAATTCAGAACTAGTTTGAAGGGACGTTCTACCTCAATCCAGGGAATTAGATTATGGAATGGCTTGGAGAATGTAGTTAAAAATGCCAAGTCAATGTTTACATTTAAGAAAATGATCAAAACGAATGTGTTAAAAAAAATGAAATAGCGTAATGTGTATTGTATTAGTTAGAAAATTAGAAAGAGTTAGTCATTTTGTACTGTTGGTTGAAGATTATTATTGTTTAATCTGATTGTTGGAAAAAAGGGGCAGATATAATAAGATTTATTCTTCTTTCTGCTACCTTTCATTTTTTTATATTTTGTACATTATCATTTATGGGATTGTCTTGTATTGTTTCTTTTGTAAAAAAAAAGAACAAATTTAATAAACATAAACATAAAATTTTAAGACAAAGAACATATCAACATTTAAAGGATGTCAAAGCCATGTTTATAGTTTGAAAGACTGATTAGCTATGACAGCCAGGAATGTCATAGTTTAAATACAATATTTTGTGCTAGGATTGTTTGTATGTATTGTTTGTATGTATTGTATTGTTTGTATACCATACTTTTATGGTATTTTTTGAGTTTATAGTAGGGATGCTCGATATTGACTTTTTTGCCGATATTCGATATGCCGATATTGTTTAACACTTCATTTCCGATTACGATATTAACCGATGTTTCAAACCGATATTAAGGTGAAATTATATATCTCCTGTCAGGGACATTTTGTCTGCTTTATTGTGTTGCCCCACTGGATACTTTCCATAGGCAAACAGTCTGTAGAAAATAAGAACCATTTCAACTGAAGTTATGGAAAAACTGCCTTTTTTTTATCTTAAACAATAGGTTGGATCATGCTCTCCCTGAGATAATCCTGACAATACCCACTATAGCTAGGACAAATTTGACTTAAATAAAATTAAACATTGTAGCTGTAAAAGTGCTTGGAACATGTAATGTCAACTAAAATAACAAGTAAAATGTACAGCCAACTATAATTTTTCATTGTTAAATAAAATGTGGCTGGCAACAATAACATTTTGAAAACTGCACATTTCTATGAGGTACAAACAACACTTGAGAAATGAGGTAAACTGCAAAGAAAAGAAACAAAAGTGCACAAATATGGACAGCCTTGGCTGCCCATCACTTGGCCATACAGTCATTGAAATTATAAACTCGGCTCAATCAGCCCTGCTCCATATGAGCAAAATCAAAAAGATGCTATATCAAAGTGGTGTGCAATAAAAACAGAAAGGCACACAGTTTCAGTCCAGACCTTTCAGATTAGAAAATAAAGTCCTTTACACAGTTGAATTAGGCTGAAAGATTGATGAGCCCATTTAACTGGCCATAACTATAATAAAAAAAAAAACAGTACTTTACAGGTACAGTACAAAACAGATAAATAAAAATATAATTTCTTACTTTGAGCTGATCAAGCTTGTCTCGTCTGTTTGCACGTCCGAGCACGTCGGAGCTCCGTACCTTGTGCTGCTCCTGCTGTTTAGAGGAAGGACTGTTAGCTTGTTAAGTCCATACATTTGAAGCCATAAAAAGAGTTTACTTTAATAAACTTACCGAAAGCCGTTTCTCCGCGGTGTTCGTTCATCCAAAACAAGCTGACCGCGTTAGCTGTTGTTAGCCGCCGCCATTAGACCTGCACTCATTAGCTCCGTGCTAACGAGTCCATCCATCCAAAAAAGGCTGTCGGAGCTGCTTCTCCACGTTAGCTGAATGTCCATCCAACATCTTAGGCTGCTAGGCGGACATCGAGACGAGCTCCCGGCCGCCGCGCGTCGGTTCGGTTCTGGTGGACCGCGTTAGTTGTTGTTAGCCGCCGCCATTAGACCTGCACTCATTAGCTCCGTGCTAACGAGTCCATCCATCCAAAAAAGGCTGTCGGAGCTGCTTCTCCACGTTAGCTGGGTGTCCATCCGACATCTTAGGCTGCTAGGCGGACATCGAGGCGAGCTCCCGGCCGTCGGTTCGGTTTGGTGTCTCTGGGTCCGCTTAGCATTTAGCGTTGAAGAGTGTAAACCGTTAGCAAGAGTGGGCTAGCCACTGTCACCAATCGAGCGCCGGTAAACGTCTCTGGACCCCAAGCGTTGTTGCCAAACCCAGGTGTTATTTTATCGGGCTTTTGTTATCGGAAGAGAAACCGATACCGATATGTAGAGATTTTACATTTTTATGCCAATATCGGTCCGATAATATCTGTAGGCCGATATTATCGGACATCCCTAGTTTATAGTTTTATGCTTGTTCGTGTTAGTGTACAGCACTTTGGCCAACTGTGTTGTTTTAAAGTGCTTTATAAATAAAGTTGCATTGTATTATTGTATTGTATGTATTTAATAACAGTATGTGTGAACATGGATGGGAAGAAGACCAGTGGTAAAACTATCATACTCACCACAAGTCCTGCTGCTGACAACTCCCCTTTGATAGAACAGAGGTTACGGGCAAATACAGGTAGTCCCCGATTTACGAGCGAGATCCGTTACAACGAGGCGCTCGTAAACCGGAAATCTCGTATTTCGGAACGGTTGCCATGTCTCTCGTAAGTCCGGAATTTCGCTCGTAAATTGGAACGGTTTCGCTAGCGCGACTACAAACACTCGTTTTTCATCAAAAAACTGCTTATGAGTGCATAAAAATGATCGGAAACGTGTGTCCACATGTTTAGCTAACGAACTGTGGTGAAAAAACACATGAAAACTCAGTATTTTTTGCGTTTTTTCCAAAAATTCGCCAGCTCGTAAGTCTGGAACCTCGTAGATCAGAGCGCTCGTAAATCGGGGACTACCTGTACTTGATTACAGCTGCCAGTTCTACCAGATGATATATTTTTGTTTCAGTATGTTTTACGTGTTGAACATATTTGTATACGTAGACAAATTAACCTGTTTTTTGACAGTAAAGGTGTAACTCACATATGGTTGCAATTTTCACTTTTCGATCCTTTCCAAACAAAACTATGATAGCAGAAACAGATGTGCTACCACCACACTACGTGCTTAGGCTAGTTGTGTGCCTTAAAAACCATCATGGTAGTTAAGGATCAACCCGATTCATTACTGCCACCTTGTGGCTGTTTTGATACTAGGGTGCTGTATCCCTAAACATCGGTTGAACAAAAAGACAGTATCAATATGACAGCCGCATTAATTTTTCCAATTTGTTTATTTTAATAACAGATTCAATGTCAAGTTTTGGAGAAGAACCCCTTAAGTTTTGCTGCATTCATCCATCCATCCATTATCTTTCCTTTAGGGGTCACCGGGGTCACTGGTCACCAGGGTCACTGGTGCCCATGTCCATCCATTACTGTGCGAGAGGGGAGGATACCCCAGACAAGTCTCCAGTCTCTCACAGGGATACATAGACAAACAAAATGAATGACCATTCACTCTCTGTCTCACACTTAGGGACAATTTAGAATTTACCAATCAACCTAACATAACATAAGCTAACATGCATATTTTTGGTCTGTGGGAGGAAGCCAGAGTACCCAGAGAAAACCACACATGCAGGGAGAGAACCTGCAAACGCCACCCAGAAGGGTCACCAGTTGGGATTCGAACCGGTGCGACCTGTTTTCTGAGATGCGGCAGCTCTACCCACTTCGCCACCATAATGCCCAAGTTTTGCTACAGATGCAGAAAAAAATATTTCCAATTAACAAAAATATTACGTGATAGGATTTCTACATACATCTGTAGCTGTTTTTTGTTTGTTTGTTTTTCTTTCTTCGTCCAGCAAAAACACTTATCCACTTATCTATTAATTGAAAATGTCATTCTTCGCCTTCCTTGTGTCCTTGTTTTGTCGTTCCCTTGTTTCTTTTGCTTCCTTCTAATGCATATGTGCTTTTATTCTTTCTTTCAGTCTAAAGGGCCCAACATACTCCATCTGAAGTGCTGAAATTGGCTCTCATTGTCGAAGTTACGTGACAAAAATTGCATCATTTTGTTCGCAGAGCAGCTTCGCCCGCTCCTTCTAAACACGACACCTAGTGCACCAAGTATTATGTGATTGGTCAGAAGTTATAGGCATATTTGTCAATGTGGAAATGTGCTCGGATGTTCAGTTGTATGACTCTTCAAATACTAAATTAGTCAAATGGCCAGAAACTGCTGGATGAGACTATGAAGACATCGTGTGTGGAGGAGTCTGTCTGCTGGAAAGTGTAGCGCTCTCTTCAAGATAGTGTTAGAGACCATCTTAGCACCAACATAACTGGTTTGTTTCACTCTGGAGTAAGCTGTTGGGGGAAGAATCCATTTTGTATTGTGTTTCAGAGTCAGAGTACTTTTTATTAACATTGCACAAGTTTTCACCAGTACAGCGTGAATATGTACGCACAGTCATCCGGAAGGGGGCGAGTGTGTGAAGCTGCTGCTACAGACCACATGAGACATCATATCACATTATGTTCTTCAGCGCGGCCTCTCCCATCCGTATCGGGATGAAGGTCATAAGGTGTGAAAACAAGGAAAGAACCATGAGGGTCACAGTGTTGGTATTAAAAAAATGTATCACATTTTGTCTTTCAAGACACCACATGAGACAGAAAAAACTATACCAGAAGCACATTTAAGACAATCACATGTTGCATTTTGAGACTGAGGCCGTGAGACTTCTGTCCATGAGACATTCCAGATAGCAAACAGTTCTGAGGGGAAACCAGCCGGCCTCCGATAACGCTCATAGAAAAGTTCTCCGGGGGGGGGTGTAGCGATAGTGCAGCTGTTGCCTCAAAAAACATGTCTCAGGAGAAATTTGACATCCAGCCTTTTTCCAAGGCTGTTTAGGGTAAAGTCAGATAAGGATTACAAATATTTTTCACTTCAGGCAGACAGTATAATTCCTTCAGCCTTGAGTCTTGCTGGGCAACTCTGATATGGTCCAATTCTGGACTTTTTCCTCTGATCCAGCTGTGGCCCTTAGATGTTGACCACCAGCGTCCAGAGTCCCAATCCGAGCGGATGATCTGCGATCCTCAGAGATCGTGTTCACCTTCCGGATTAGCTCTTAAACAGCTGATTTCCGAGGTCACGGCGTAGATCAGATCGGGTGCCCCAACATTAGGTCCTGCTGAAACTCTCCCTCGTTTGCCGATAGGCCAGTGCTCCACAAAACGCCAAAAAAGCAAAGCGCCGCCATCGTAATCCAATTTAATCCAGATTCTTCACATTCCCTCAGAGCACACAGAGAGCGAGACGTCACCATTCCATCGAATGCATGGCGTATCCTCTCGTTTTGTCTGCGGGGATGGGCCAGCACCCCCCGTGCCTTGCCTTTTGTTGAAATCTTTCAGTAGAGTTGAATTCCCATACCACCCAATTCATCTTAATCTTTGTTCGAGGTGCTTTCATGAGAAGCTGCAACTAGATAGGTGAAATGTTTCAGCACACTAAAGAAGAAACTGCCCAGAAGACCTGACTGAAAATTATTTGATCTCTTCAAGATAGATTTTTGGGCAAACAGCGGATGCAAGGACGGAGTGGAGACTCTGGCAGGAAGAAACCTGTGTGGTGACATATACTGCAGCAGGAGGGGTTTCCCAGGAGCTCTGCGTCTGTGTCTCGTGGACTTCTATGAAAGGTGTGTGCCAAAGCAAATGGCCTTCAAACACTTGACCACAAGTTGACTGTTCGACTTCAGATGGAGATTACCAAGCTCTTTTATCTTCCTTCATCCCACCTTGTCCCTTTATTCAAATACTTCTCCATTGTCTTTGCATATCAATGCCCTAATCATAATTGTATATTTTTATTTTTTTGTTTTTATTTTTTGCTTTTTATTCATCTATTCTTTGTTCATATGCTATTCTTACAAATCTACCATTTTATATGTTGGTTGTTTTTAATCCATGTTCTTCTCCAGTTTCTTTTTATTCAAACTCACATTTGGATATACCCGGTACATGCCTCTGATCCTTCCATTCACCCTTGTTTTTAATCCTTTTTGTTCCTCATCCTTATCCTACTCCCTACGCTTTCTTTCTGCTAAAATCCATCCCCTGATAGTCTTTTGCGACACCAAGTATTACTCCATTTTTATTGCATGGTTTAATACATCCTTGCATCATTTTATTTTTTTGCCATTTTTTTATTGGTTGTCTCATGTTATCACCATGTCAACCCCCCATCCCCCCCAATTTATCAACATCTCAGATTGCATTTTCTTTTCTTCAATACCTTTTGAACCATCTCTTCATGCTTTTTTCTTGGTTTACTATCACTCATTTGAGCATCTTCATTTTCTTCTTCACTTGTTCTGTATCCCATCCGTCTTTCCATTTCTCTCCTCTGAGTCATCTGATTTCCTCAGGAATGTTTTTTCAACGTGTCTGTGTCGACTACACTTACCACACACACACACGCACGCACGCATGCACGCACGCACGCACGCACGCACACACACACACACACACACAGTCTCTGGGTAGTCCTTCTTTGAAGGTGATGCGCAGAAGGGGATTTGTCTGTTCCACTACTGTTTGACAGTTTGACACACACGTATTCACACCAGCAACTACATATGCCTCAAAGCACAGTTCACCATCTAAAATACTTTTTTTAGCTTGTCAGTTTATGAACTTCACAGCTTCTCCACCTTCTCCTCGTAATATGTCTTACACTTTGCCTCACATGCTCATTAGAGCATATTTAGCCCAATGTGTGAAAAATGGTGCTAAGCCTATGAGGTTGGAGTTGCACACTTTCCGCTCAAAGTGTACACCTGTTTTTATTTAGAGTGACACCTTCTCCTGTTAACCCTTGGTAATAAAACTCAGTGATGGCAGCAGTTAACATGTGATGATGTCACTATGTGCAGACATATTTATTGTCCCATCCTAGTGTGCGTTACTATGTAATTAGCTTTTGCAATGATTTCCTTGTCAAAATTAAGCTGGTCTGTAATAGAAAAAAAAAACATACAAACTGCAATATCTCAAGCTCGGTCAGACTCTAAGGAGATCATTTATGAATTGTATCTTTAAGGCTTGTCCCAGATTCTCAGTTGGATTTAGATCTGAAATTTGAACAATTTTAATACATGGAAATACTTAAACTAAACTATTCCAATGTAGCTCTGGCCAGATATTTTGGGTCATTGTCTTACTCAGTGGTGTGGTCTACATTTTTGTAGTGGGTATACTGTCATTAGAAAGCAAAGTACACTAGTTAGTACGATGTAATTGCCAATTTGTTTTGATTTTTGAGCATAATGAACAGTTTACATTTTCTCTGATGCTTTTTATTATAATAAATGTACAGCAAACTTTGTACAGCAGTTGGCTTTGTACTAATAAATGAACGTAATTGTGAAATGAGCTGGATTTAAAAATTTGTTTCGCCGAAAGTGATAACAAGCCATATATAGGTTGCACCTGTGTATAGGTCGCAGGCCTTGAAAAAAAAAAACATAAAAAGGTGTGACTTATACACCAGAAAATACGGTAATCTGGCGGCTGAGGCGAGCTGGACTGGGAAGCTCAGTCCTCACCTCCTTCTACAGGTGTGCAGTGGAGAGAGTCCTGTGCTCCAGCATCAACATGTGGCATGGAGGCTGCACAACTGCAGAAAGAAAAGCTTTGCAGAGAGTGGTGAAGAATGCACAGAAGTCTTTTGGAGTCAGCCTCCCCACCACCACAGACATCAACACCTCTAGATGTAGGAAGCGGGCCACCTGCATCATGAAGGACTCCACTCACCCAGCACACAAACTTTTTGCACCGCTACCCTCAGGCATTGACTCCTGTCTCAACATGTGAGTCTTCTCCTTCCGAGTTCCCAGTCTCCTTGCGTCTCCTCACCTACAACCTGGAGTTGATCCCTCCTGAGAACCCATGCCTTGGGGTTCATGTCTACAAACTATACAAGAACCAAACATGGCAACATCATCGACTCAGCCCTGCTCTTGTGTCAAACCTGACACTCTCCAACTGGTTACTTACCTACTTGCCCAGATACCCCCGATACCCACCTGGTCCTGGAATGGCTTGCAAAACATCAACATACACACCCTGATGCATGCTCAATAATCTTTGCAGAGAGTGGTGAAGGCTGCACAGAAGAACAACACATACACAGTAAGAAATATACAGAGAGTTCTAGTCAAATCTATCTACAGAAAATATATGTGCACATCTCTTATCTCTCGTAGATCCTCCTGCACTCCAGCCTAGCCTTAAGTGTAAATAAAACTGAAAGTTATGCACCATAACTCATGTTCCCTGAAGGAAGGGAACGAGGTGCAACATATGCTATGGGAATCAGCGCCTCCGCGCGGTTACCTGAAGTAATACACTCACGCCTTTAAGGCAAGGGCGTCAGCGTCGCGCCAGAGGCCCCTCCCTCTGGGTACTTAAAAACGTGTTATAGAATTTATAAAGCAGTGTCAAAGCAAAACATGTTCATGCATTAAGTAGTAAGTACATACGTATTAATTATTCAAAAAACAGATTAAACCAACTCAATGTGTCTATAAAATGTTCATGTGTTGACAATGACACGAGCTCATGTCACGTATCATTGATGACAGGTGACATAAGCTCATGTCATTGGGCACTTTTAAATAGGTAAACTGAAATTCCCATATTTTTCCAGTGAGTATACTCCGCATACCTGCACATCACATAGACTACACCACTGGTCTTGCCGGAAGATGAACCTCTGCATCACCTTCTAGTCTTTACAGCAACTAACAGTTTTTCTCCAGGATTGACTAGTATTTTCTCCATCATCCCATCAACTCTGACCAGCTTCACTACCCTTAAAGGCATTCTCTCAGCATAATGCTGCCTCAGTGTGTTCAGGGTTGTGTGCAATATTAACATAAAGGTTGGGGTTCAGGTTCTGCTAAATATGGCATTTTGCATTCAGGCCAAAAAGCTATAGTCTTATCTGAGCAGAGCACCTCATTTCACACGGCATGTGGTAAAGTCCAAACAGTGCATCTTATAAGCTGTGTTTCCATCCATTTTCATTTCGATTTTTGAGCTAATTTTTGAAATCTCGCTAATATGTAAATACAAATTAATGCGAAGCAGAAGTGTTTCCATCTGCTGGCTTGAAGCGCTTCTTCCAAGCCGCGCACAGCGTCATTACGTCAGACGTCAGCGTCATTACGTCAGACGTCAGCGTCATTACGTCAGACGTCAGCACTGCGCATGTCTACAGTAAACAGGAAGTAGCGGTTGAAAACAGAACCCGGCCACACATCTCGTCAAAATGGAGAGAATATTTCAGGTACGTGTTGCTATCGGGCGAGTTGTATTTATTCTGTCATGCCAACTAGTTTTAGCGATGTTACATGTTGTCCGGAGCGGAAACAGCTGATCAGTCACGTGACGTGAATGTTCGCTTCGGCAGCACGAGTCGGCAAATGTGTTTCCATCTGTCGCTGTGCGCATCTGCTCATTTTCGAACATCCCAAAAACCACCTCAAGCGAGCGTATAAACTTTTTGGCGAACTTGAGAAAGTAAATACGGATTTTGCCGTTTCCATTAAGCTTTTCTGCTGCGATACTTCAAAATGCGCATCTAGAAACCTTGATGGAAACACGGCTATAGTGTCCTTTTGAAAATGACTTTCTTCTTACCAATCTTCCATAAAGGCCAGATTTGTGGAGCACAATGAATAGTTGTCACAAATTCTTCCACCTGAGCTGTGTATCTCTGCAGCTACCCCAGATTTGCCCTGGGCTTCTTGGTTGCTTCTTGGTTTATTGCTTTCCTTGCCTGGCCTGTCCATTTTAGTGGACAGCCGGAGTTTGTAGTTTTGCTCCTGTGTCATTCTTTTACATTGAGGATGAAGGATTAAAAAGAGAAGCTCAAAGCTTGAGATATTTTTTTAGAGTCTAACCCTGCTCCAAACGTTTCAACATTTGCATCCCTTACAGCACATTTTAGTGTGTTGTTTGGTCCTAATGACGTGTTTGAGCACAGTGTTTTGTAACAAAAATTTGAGGCCTTCACAGAACAGCTGTATTTAAATTCATATTAATTCACACAAGAGAGCTCTCTTTACTTATAAGATTCTTCTGAAGACAATTGCACTTTGAGATTTTTATTAATGAAAAGTGCATTACAAATTGAATTCATTATTATTATTATTATTATTATTATTATTATTATTATTATTAATTGGTTGCTCTGGATTTTAGCTAGAAGTATTAGAATAAAGAGGTGTAGATACAAATGTTTTATTTTATTTATTTATTAACCTTTATTCAACCAGGTAAATCCCATTGAGATCTATTTTATAAGGAAAGCTTGAATGCATGCATGCTTTCGGACTGTGGGAGGAAAACGAAGTACATGAAGAAAACCCACAAAAAGGTGAACATGTAAACTCCACACAAAATACTGCAGGTTTAAATGGGGGATTGAACCATGGAACTTCTTGTTGTGAGGTAACATTGCTAACCACTGAACCATTGTGCTGCTGAAAGATGTTTACTGCACCCACACTTTCAGAGTTTGATTAGTAAAAAAAACAAAACAAAAAGGAAAACAATGCATACTTTTATTTCCACTTCATAAATTATGTACTGTACTTTTTCTATGTTGGTCTATTACAATCAATTCCATTAAAATGCTGAGGTTTGTGGTGGTAGCATGACAACATCTGATTTAAATGAGCATCATATCTCCTGAACAGATTCTGTAGTTCAACAACAAAAGTTTGTAAATTACCCATCCATCCATCCATCTGTCTGTCTGTCCCTCCCTTTACCACTTCTTTCAATATGTAGCTGGTGCCTGTCTTCAGCAGTCATTGCATGAGATGCGGGGTAGAGGATAACACAGGAGTGAATTTCACTCCTGTCCTGGTCCCACAGAAAAAAATCCTGTCCTGTCCCAATCCTGGTCCAGAGTAAAACAAAATAACTCCTGTCCTTTCCTGCTCCTTTTCAGAATCACTCCCAATCCTGTACTGCTCCTGTTTTTTCCTCTTCATTTATTTTTTAGGAAATGCATTTAATTTAATTTTCCACCCATTCCATTTAAAATTACTTTGTGTTCCGCAGTTTTATTTCAAAGATATGGCAACAGGAACAGTTCATCTGTGGTGAAATAGAGGCATTTATTGTATTAATCCAAACAAAATCCTTCACTAAAGGGCACAAAACAAATATAATACATGACTTGTAGTCCATATAATTGTTCTACGAAGGATCAGCTGCTGACTCCCTATTTCTAGCTCTTTTGAATGTCAGTTACAGTACAAAAAAAAAAAAAAACATAAACAGTACATGGGTCACAGCATGTCTACCTTGGATGAAAGAACCCAAACAAATAAAAGTTGAATTTTACTAATGTATTAAGCAATTGTTTCCTTTAAACAGTGGCATTACTGTCATGTTTCAAATTGCTTTAGAAAAAATAAATAAAAATAAAAATAATGTACCAAGCAAGAGAACAACAAATAAAAATGCTTAAAGTCATTATTACGGTATACATTGGACGACGTCCTCAAGAAGTTCAGTCTATGTGGTTGAGGTAACGACCTTGTTTCGGTGAAGCAGGATGTCGTGCAGCTTACCAGAATTCAGAGCATCATGTACAGACTGGAGAAGTCTGGTGTTCCAACTCATCTCTCCACAGCTACAGTGACCAGTCCAGCACCTTTTGTAACCTAAAAGTGAAAAAAAAACAGGGTTCCAGTGACTACAAATTACAAATTGTTGTCCTTTCTTTTGGAACAAAGTATTTTATCAAAAAGAGCTTTACAATTGAAATAAAGTCAAGAAAATGTGACCTTTACAATTATAAATAGCAGTAGCTCAAATTTTCTTTATTTATTTCACTTATCATATTTTATAATTATTTAAGCAGCCTCACCAGGTACAGATTACAAGATTTTATGTATCTTACCTGCTCTTTTGAAGTGTGTGACAAGGGTCTTTGTGCCCAAAGCTGTTTAACAGCTTACTTCCAGAGCTAACAGCTGGTAGAAAATTTAAATTTAATTAAAGACAAACAAAAAGCTGTTAAAATGCACCAGAATGCAGGAAATAGCAGCTACTTTATTCAAAACGTTATGGGAGAGGACCCACAGAGCTTGCACCACCAATATGTGTAACGGGCTAGTATGGATCAGCACAACACCAGACTCAGAAAAGTCTTTGAAAAAAAAAAAAAAAGGTTTATTGCTCATCAACAGGCGGCGTCAGATGGATCAGGGCCTCAGTAGGCTAAGGCCCCTAAAAAAGGGCTTCTAGAATCGCCCCTGGTGTGAGGAAGTTAACTGAGAAAAATAAACACTTAGCCTAAAATTTAACAAAACAACATAATTGTACACATCATATCTTAAATCTAAAACTACAACAATTACTGTATTGTAATATATATGCAACCAGCCTTTATAAGAATAGCAATATTTTTATCGGAGAATGTAGAGTTCGGTGGTTTTTTACATTACAAACAGCGACAGAAAAATGAAGAGTTTAACCTAAAACCCCACATAACAAAGCAGAGCATAATTTTTAAATTAAAAGGGACAAGGAGAAAAACTTGCTGCTTGAGTCTGTTTATTTATTAACGTAAACAAAGCAAGTCCAACGCCACCGCAGCTCACACTGCAGCTGAGACTACACGTTTAAAGCAGCACAGCACCAACACAACTCTCGTGAAGTTCAGGGTTATTTGACACTTTCCTGCCCGTTCTGTGAGTTTAATAGATAGACAGTTACAGGTACTGTACTTCCTAACTTAAACTATGTCCAGTCACTCGATTTCTTGTGATTTCCCTCTCGGTGAAAAGCAGCGCTGGAACGCTGTTAACTTCTGGGAAATGTAGTTCTTTTGACTTGCATTAAAGTGAAGGCTTATTGAAAGAAAACTACAAAATAGCTGCTCCGTTTTTTTATTTTTATTTTTTTTACATGTTCTTTATTCCTTATTGGTCGGTTCCCGCTCCTGTCTGGTCCCGTTAGCTTTCAATCCTGTCCAGTCCCAGTCACGTGAGTTATGATGAGGTTGACTCCGGTCCCGCCGGAATCCTGCCGGATTCACGTAACCCGCGGTACTCCCAAACCCGAACATATGTCATCCTCTAATGCGGGGTCCATCCTGGACAGGTTGCAAGTCTATCACAAGGCTACACTGAGACAAAAAAGACAAACAACCACTCACACCTAGGCACAGTTTAAATTCATCAGTTACTTTAACATGCGTGTTAAACGGAAATTCCTAACGGAAACCAAAGCATCCACATGGGAATCATGCAAACTCTACAGTATATATACTGTACATATA
>JBBPBX010001083.1:24527-52909 GCA_038048925.1 Garcialebias charrua | reverse complement strand
TATATGTATATATATATATATGTATGTGTGTGTATTTTTTTATCTATTTTACTTTCTTTTTCCCACCAAGCAGCAAATCAATAAAGCTAATCAGTATTTCTGAATAATTTGAAAATGCTTACAAAAAACGCTAATTTGTGTTCTGGCAACCGTTCTCGGATTACATTTTAACCTCCAGGGGCGGCCGTGGCACAGTGGTGGTGGCAGCCGACCCCCGGTCGGAAGGTTGGAGGTTCGAATCCCGCTTCCTCCCACCATGTTGTCTTTCCAGCAGATCTCACTTGTAAATGAGTCTTTGAGACTCAATGTGATTTATCTGTTTAAATAAAGGTTGAATGAATGAATGAATGTGTCGTTGTGCCCCTGGGTAAGACACCTGATCCCGAGTTGCTCCCGGTAGGACTGGATGGCGCCGTGCATGGCAGGCTACCGGTGTATAATGTGTGTATGAATGGTTGGATGGCTACTGTAAAGCACTTTGGGGCTCCTCACAGGAGGCTGGAAGGCACTATATAAGTAAGCTCCATTTACCATTTACCAAGGCTTAAAAATTTAACATGTGGCAATGTAACTGTTTTAACTGAAATGTTGGATTAAGGGGTTTAGCTGTCTATCTATGCTTGGGCTTGTCTTAGACATCTAACAAACTGCTTGAAATACAATGAAATGTTCCACGTATTTCCCCCAAGATATGGTTGTATGTGTTGAGCAAAGTAGTGCAGACAAATACAACAACAAAAAATCCCACAAGTGAAATATCTGCTATTTTTGTCCCTCAGACAGTCAAATGCTCACGGAGTATCTGGAAGGGCTTAGGAAGATTTCAGGTCTTGCTTCAGATCTTTGGCAGTCTGCTATACAGCTCTATGCCTTTTGATTTGTGATGTGTGAATGCAATCGCAACATGGTTTTGCCATAGCCTGTGCTTGTACGGCTGGAATTACAAACAGCATGGCTATTTATTATTGTGCATGTTTTGTCTTTTTTACTTTAATCTTCTTCTTCTTTTGGTTTTTCCCTTTTCAGGGATTGCCACAGTGAGTCATCCTCCTCCACCTCACTCTGTCCTCTGCATCCTTTGTCCTCACTCCAACTACCTCCATGTCCTCTCTAACTGCATCCATATATCTCCTCTTTGGCCTCCTTCTTTGTCTTTTTCCTGGCAGCTGCATTTCTAACATACTTCTACCAATATACCCACTGTCCCTCCTCTGGACATGTCCAAACCATCTCTGTCTGGCCTCCCTAACTTTATCTCCCAGTTGTTCAACATGTGCTGTACCTCTGATGATCTCATTCCTGATCTTATCCATCCTTGTCACTCCTAAGGAGAACCTCAGCATCTTCATTTCTGCCACTTCCAGTTCTTTCTCCTGTCTTTTTGTCAATGACACTGTCTCCAGACCATACAATATAGCTGGTCTCACCACTGTCTTGTAAACTTTTCCTTTGACCTTTGCTGACACCTTTTTGTCACAAATCACTCCTGAAACTTTTCTCCATCCACTCCATCCTGCCTGGACTCTCTTTTTCACCTCTTTACCACATTTCCCATTTTCCTGGACAGTGGACCCCAAGTACTTGAAGTCCTGCACCTTTGTGACCTCTGCTCCTTGTAGCCTCACTGTTCCACTGGCCTCCCTCTCATTCACACACATGTACTCTGTCTTACTACGGCTGACTTTCATTCCTCTTCTTTCAAGTGAATACCTCCACCTCTCCAAGTTCTCTTCCACCTGTTCCCTGTTCTCACCACAGATCACAATGTCATCTGCAAACATCATAGTCTTTCTTACTTTAATAAGTATTGTAAAAATCTACCTATTTAGAATCTGCCTCTAAAATATTCAACCCAAATGTTATCATTTTGCAGTTTTACACCTTGGTAAACAGGATATACAGTACAGGTAGTTCTCGAGTTATGACGTTTTGTGGTTACAACACATCTCCCATTTACTATGAAAAGCCTTATTTCGAGTTACACAGTTTTACGTCATAAAAGTCATGACACAGCGCTGCAGCGGCAGAAGAATACAGTATTGTAATGTACGCGGTGCAGCGGCGGAGGAATACTGCACTGTACTGTGAACGCGGTTTTACGTCGTAAACATCGTAAACGTCGTAAAGCAGCGGCAGAAAATATTGCACTGTACGCGATGCAACGGCGGAAAATATTGTACTGTATGCGGTGCAGCGGCAGAAAATATTGTACTGTACGCAGTGCAGCGGCAGAAAATGTTGTACTCTACGTGGTGCAGTGGCAGAGGAATACTGTACTGTACTGTGAACACGGTTTTACGTCGTAAACGGAATACGGCGGATGGACCGAGGATGATGGCGTCACCAGCATCCCAGTAGGCCATTAACTCTTTTTGACCTTCATTATGGCTCCCAAACATATGGTACTGTGTTAGGATAGACTAAGTGCTTGGTAATACAGTACTGTACGTATATGGTGCAGTATGTACCGGTAAGTATGTTCGACACGTCGAAAATCTGTTTATGACGCCGCCTAGGAACGGATCTACGTCGTAAGTCGAGGACTACCTGTATTTGCTCAGATAATGCTAATGTCATTTAAATGTAATGTGTTAATCTCAAATAAGTTTGAAACTAATAGTGCTACAGCTGCTGATTATGTAACTAAATGTATAGTCTGAAGCCAACAGTCCTGTAAGGGTTTATGAGACAACATTTGCAGGTACTAATATGAATCTTTTTAAATATTGTTGTTATTTTGAAACTGCATCAATTCACTTTGATCTATAATATGTGCTGATACGCCATCAGTTCTTCAGTCTGTACAGAATCAAACTCTTTTTCTCCAAACTGAGGTTGTTTAAAAAGCTATCAGCAACAGGGTAAGATGTACATTTTTCAGTCTTTCTACATAACGCCTCATCAAAAATCATTTTTTTTGAATCTGTCCCATTTCCTAGTGTCACCCATTCTTTTGATCCAAAAAGATTCTTATGTACAAACGTTTTTTTTAAAATAAATGCTTCCTTCATAAAAATACAAAAAGAATGACAAAAAAAACAACACAAAAGCAGTGAAAGTCCTTACAATTTATTCCTTCAATTCCAAATATCATGCACTGCACTGTTTGGACTCTAAAAAGAAACAGTAGCAATCAGATGGAACAGATATCACAGATGGCAAGAAAGGAGAATAACTTTGAGGAATGCCAAGGGCAATAAATCAAAGAACCAGACAATACATTACAAAAAAATTAGGAGGAAATTGAAACAGATGAAACTGAATATCACTCAAGGTCACTCAAGGTCTTCTCCAAGTAACATGTGTGACAGCGACTGAATCAGACTCTCCGAACAAAAAATGCAGTATAGTTTTTTGAAGTGGATGATTTATCCAAAAGGTGAAATTAATAAAATGAAAATAAAATAATAAGCACATGAACAAGTATATTTCTAGACCAGTGTAGGCAGCATTAAATATTAAAATAGATAACTCACATGTGTCAGTGCCTGTACACACAGTTGATATTCTTACAATTATGTAATACACCACGCACTTTTTAAATGGTGCAATCATTTTTTTAAATTTTACTTGGAAGCCTTTTGATGTAGTATTTGCTCTGGCATTGTAAACACTGTTAGAGGAAATCAATAATATGAGTAAAATGTATCAAATACACATACATTTTCTTGTCATTTCAGCCTAAGTATAGTACTGTAATTTTGCTCAGAGGTGGAAAGAGTACTGGAAATTTGTACTCAAGTACAAGCACGGTTACACTGCTTAAATTGTACTCCATTGCAAATAAAAGTACTGGTGTTGTAAAAATGCTAAAGTAAAAGTACAAAGTACTCTTCTCAAAAACTACTCAGAGTATTAATTACTTTTTAACCAATTGATGTTTTGTTGTGTTGTCATTGTTGACATTCAAATCACATTTTTCAAATGCTTAGAAGCTCTGTCTTATTTTAGTACCAGTTAAACCAATGGCAGTGACAGCATCTAAGACCTTTGCATACTTATCCAAACTCATAACCCACTCATACAAACAATACAATATCATACAGGTAGCTGTAAAACCTCGTATACCACATGTTTTTTTTTTTGTTTTTTTTTTAGATGCTGGAGTCTTGTGAGCTGCTATCACCATAGAGATCAAACAAAGTTTGCATCTGGACCCATCTCCTTTTCGCCATCTGTACATGAAAAATTCCTCCAGGTATAGCCACGGGCACTCGTCCTCAGCCTTTACTTCATCATTTTCTCTGCTGACAATGTTGTCCTCTGTCTCCATTTTGGATTTTTCTCAAAATCTTCTATCCATAAATGACTCTCTACTCTAAGGAGATGTCCTTTGCTTACTTCATAGGTAATTGGTGTGTTTGTGATCTGAGAGCCTTACTGGCTACAAAGATGCAGATTAACCTTTTTTTCATGCAACTTTTATTTACACTTAGTCCCACTGAGCCTTGAAGACTCATTTACAAGTGAGACCTGTTTAGACAGACAAACGGTTTGAATATGAATTCAAATTGCGGACATACTCAGTAACGACTTCTGATTTTAAAGTAGTGAAGTAGATTACATGATCTAAATTGTACTTAAGTACAGTATGAGTAGAAAGAAATGGAAAGAAATACTCATAAAAGTACAAGTACCTCAAAAATCTACTTAATTAAAGCAATCTGATTATTTGGAATGTGTTACTTCAACCCCGATTTTGCCCCCAAATGTATCATAAAAAAAGCATAAAAAAGTATTTAGCCTATTTGAAGCAGATTAATAAGCAGTCAACTGACAGTGACAAACCAATTTACAAATGACAAAATACAGTCACTAACAAATAGAAGTTCAGCACTTAGCAGGAATGGTCCAATTTGGACATTATTTGAAAACATGTGGAACAGCATTGTTTATATAAAGTATTTAATTTGCAAGGAGTTGAGACATGTCTAGAATGGGCACCAGAGCGCATACATGTTGGCAATGACAAGTAAAGTACCGTAATAGTAGTATCAGATTATTGCTGGGTTGTCCAATAGTCAGTTAAATAGTGGGTGAATGTTACCAGACAAAGAGGATAACTTCAGAGTGGTGTCAGACTGAAGCATGGGCTGATGATGTTTAAAGACCGTGTAAAGTGAATTTCAACATTTTCTTCAATAAACATTATAAATGTCATAATTGTAATCTTGTAAATGAGTAAAAAGTCTCAAAATTGTAGCTCAATTAATTTTGGAGTTATAGAGCAAACTGTGTATAAACATCCGCTCATTCTCAATCAGTTCATCTGGACAGTTTCTTTTTAGTAGAAACGTTTCACCCTCACTCCAGAGGGCTTCGTCAGTCAGAGCAGTCCAAAGCAAACTGAAGCTACCCCACCAAGTAAACAACTTAAGTGGACCAACCAGTTTGCTGTAGCCAAGATGGTTTCTGGGGGCTTGTCCCTCGTCGACTCCTCCCAGGCAGGCAGACATGTCCAAAGTGGTTCAAGACCAGAAAGTTCATTCTCAATAGTCCAGGTATCAAATCCGCTCATTCTCAATCAGTTCATCTGGACAGTTAACTGTCCAGATGAACTGATTGAGAATGAGCGGATTTGATACCTGGACTATTGAGAATGAACTTTCTGTGTATAAACATATTTCTGTTTCAGGATTTTTTAGGCGTGTTTTAAATGTGACCGCGTTTCGTCACGCGGTCCTCATTAGTATAGCCCCACCCCCTGCAGCTCCAGCCGTATAAATTCGCCTCGGTGGAGCCGTTCACTCGCGAATCGCAGATAGCATCAGATAGCAATAGCATAGATATTTTGTTCATTGTTAGCTAGCTAATCAATTATGCCTCGTTCGTGCATCTTCCCTGGATGTCGCAATGGTCAGGGCACCCGTACAAATCATAACGTGTTTTTATACCACGTGGTTTTATACCAAGTATCTGTAATGCCTGGATAGGTCAATGGATAAAGCGCTTGCCTTCCGTCCCAAACCCCACGGGTTCAAATCCCGCATGGTACAACTCTTTTTTTTTATTTTTTTTATTCATTCCAGATTAAAAACACACAAGAAAACTATTTACAAAAACAGCGTAACTCTTGGAAAAAGTAGCTGCTGTTACAGACAGAACTCGGATAAAAACAGAGCAGGTTTACTGGATCTCTGCTGCCTGCCTCTCCACACAGTCAGCTCAGGGCAGGGGCAGGACACGAGCGCAGCTGCGCTGAAACCACGCCCACGCACTGACACGCCCCCAGCGTTCCAGGGCAAGGCAAAATCATGTTTTTTCATGATTTTTGAGACTTAATTTTATAAGGTAAACAATGTTTTTAATCAGTCAGATTTAAATGGGTGATTAATAACACATATTTATGCCATGTGACAAACTAAAAACACATTTAATTTCACTTTACACGGTCTTTAATCTCCAGCAATACATCTCAATTCTTCTCTACCATAGATCACCATTGCATGTGAAACAGCTGAAGAAAAAGAACCAATCCTGACAGTGTTTGGATCCACCGGTGCTACTCCTGGCTTCATGGTGTTAAGAACCATAGAATAAGACTTCAGGTCACACCTGTTAATAATTCAGGGAACTGACGCACAGCATTATGTTAGTAACACCCTGTGTTCTTGTCTTACGCCTTCTAGGATAGCACCTTGGTGTGTGTCTATGGTCCACTTGGGTCTTGTTGACATTAATTCACTATCAAGTAATGGTTTAACAGAGTAACCAAGTTATCGACAGATCGAGTGCTTTGACTTCTATCGAGGCTTTTTTGTCCACCTCGAGTACCCGTAGTGACATCATCACGTTGCGGTAACGTCAGTACGTCACATCACGTGATTAAAAACCGAGCGCGGGGTAGCTTTTAGCTTTTAGTAGACGCTACAAAATGTATTCCTTTGTGCGCACGGATGTATGGAGCTGGTCCAGTCTTGTCAAAAAGGTAAAACAGTTTATAATTTTATAAATTGCGCTACTCATTGAATCATTCTGTTGATTTTCTTTGCTTTGAACACCGTAGTAGATTGTGACAGCAGGGGGCAGTGTTGCATTGCAGGTCACATATATAACACGGCCGAAACGGCGTCCTCTCTCTCGTTTCACAAACAAAAAGAAACAAATATTCATCTCTCTAGACCTATTAAAAAACTATAAACACAATCTCTAAAAGTAAACCTAAATTGCACAGCACTGCAGGCGGTGGTACGGTGTGGCTGTGGCCCCATTTGTTTTTTAAGTTTCGGTTCAGCGCCTTACTTTCACTTTTAATATTAACTAATAGTTTTGTTTTTCCTGTGACTTATCTGCAGTATGATAAATGATAGGAGCATAATAAATGCTCCCAATGTTTTGTTGGTCTTTTTTTTTCTTTTTGTAAAGACGTTTTCATGCATTTATATTTATTTATTTATTTTGCATCATTAGACACTGTGACGTCATTGACTAATCGAGTGCCACTCGAGATTTTTTATGTTAATGTCGAGCTTAAAAATTATGTACTCATCTCGTTCAACCCCTACTATCCAGTTAGGCCCCTAATCTTTCCCCACTTGACTCTGCATGGATCAACTGTAATGGTGCATTCAGACCGAACAGCTTTTCAGCAGCAGGAGCGTCCAGTTTACATGCAAAGTCAATGGTGGACACGCTTCCAGCCACATCTTGGCGTCGGGCGTCACGTCGCGAGGGTGCGCGAGCACTATGTGACGTATTGTTTGTGGGACACAGAAAAGACCCGCGAGGTCGTGTACTATGGATGAGAAACTCATTGTAGCTGTGTGTTCGCGACAAGTCCTTCACGACCAGTCAAGTCTGCTCCACAGAGACGGAAATAAAAAGCTCCTCGCCTGGCGGAGTGCGCAGGACTCTGTGCGCAGGACTCTGTATACCGGTAAGCTCCTCCCACACAACCAGCAGCTGTTTCGCGTTCTGGCGTTCAGGTCCATTAGTCTGGAGACCAAGTGCGTCCACTTGCGTGCGTGACGAGCTTTTTGGAGGTTGAAACGCTGTTTGGTCTGAATGCACCATTACATTGTCTTGGACCCAGAACTGGTGGGCTGGATTTTAAGGGGGCTGTTACACAATAGCTGTGGGTTTGCCACAGGAAAGGCTCCGTTCAATACTCAGTTACCACTTGTGTTCAGGCCCAAGGGGGTGCCACACCCTATCGACAAGGTACCATCAGTGTCCCCCTACCTCCAACTCTGTCTTCCATTCAATCTTTCATGCATTCAACCTTTATTTAGACAGATAAGTCACATTGAGCCTCGAAGACTCATTTACAAGTGAGATCTGCTAGACAGACAAAAAGTAATGAAATTAGACACATTAGGAAATGGAGGCGAAAAAATTCCTATTAAAATCTTTCTTCATGCTTGAGAAAAAAAATTATAATATTAAAAAACACCTCGCACAGATAAGCACATAATGACGTAGACAGTCTGCAGAGCGGGGAGACACTGAGAACAATGAGCAATATTCATAGATACTCTCGAGGTCACCATAAGAGTTCTGATAAGGATGGAATAATCAACAGCTCCTCCGATGAGATCCGTAAACATTCTCGAGGGTGTCGGGGAATGGCCAAGGTCAACGCTAATGAGAATCCAAGAGTCCTGAAAATGATGACAGAATGTTTATTCAGCTGGTTCACTCTGGTTGACGGTGGAGTTCCCCGATGGGTGGGGGGTGAGCGTCAGATTACATGTCCTCCAGGCGAATTCAGATAAGGTGGCCTTGAAGGCCAGCCGGGTTAGCCAGATTCAGATAAACACACAGTTGTTTTGAGTACAGACAGAACATAATGACATCTGCCTTGAGTCTGTGTTGGTCCAAAAAATTCTGAAAATGTCCAAATTATGTGGCCACACACCGATGGAACGTACCTGTGTAAAAATCCCCAAGATCTGATCCATTCTGCCCAAGGCAACTGAGTCGGGGTACACAGGCAAGAACCAAGCCATCACAAAGGCAAGCAGTGTGATCGGGTCTCAATTTGCTGCAGACGAACTTCGTTAAATTGTAGATAAAACCAGCAACCAGCTGAATCCAAAAAGCAGGAACCAGTTATCGTAAATCCAATTAAATATGCGTCCATTAGATCCACAGATGATAGCAGAGATAGACACGTAATCAAGTCTTCAAGTCGATGAGATATCCAGCTGCGTGCGTGCCAACATGGCAATCAGCTCGCCTAAAGCCTGTCTTCTCTTTGAAGAAATGTTATCAAATTGTGAAGAGGACCAACTGGCCGAATAAGTCCATCGTTTTTTTTTTGTTTGTTTGTTTGTTTTTGTTCGGAAGATATGCAAGAGAGGCTCAGAAGCAGCAGTCTG
This sequence comes from Garcialebias charrua, assembly GCA_038048925.1. Classification (NCBI taxonomy): domain Eukaryota; kingdom Metazoa; phylum Chordata; class Actinopteri; order Cyprinodontiformes; family Rivulidae; genus Garcialebias; species Garcialebias charrua. The sequence continues at coordinate 43,589 of JBBPBX010001083.1, read as the reverse complement.
ACAATCTGAGATTGTACACAGATATTGTATAGATATATATCTGTACACAGATATAGTTTGTACTATATACTGTAGTAATATAGGAAGGGGTCAGTTTACTGACTTACCTATATTTTAGATGTATAAATTGGTAGGGTTTAGACTGAGATAAAAATACATCATTAATTAAACGAGTTCTCTCTTTTTCAGTTCAATACCAATAATTCTATACCTTGACCAGATGTAATTCACAGGAAACGTTAAACTTATGTTGGCACAGCAGGACTGGACCATTTATTTAACATAATTGTAAATTACATCACACATTTGTACATGATTGGTTGATTATTTTTCCTATAATTAACTTCAGCACAGATGAAATATAGGAACAACAGAACAGTGAAGGATGATATTTTACTCATTTCTGTAGGTACATTAACTTAGTTTCTGGCTTAGGAAGATAAAGGTTTAGGAGGAGTAAATGGAGGAAAAGAAGTTAAGAGTCAGGGAGTTATCTTGATGTGTTTAACCAGAAGCATGGCAGCTCTCCGGCTGAACTCGGCTACACGTTGGTACCCTTGGCAAAGCATTTGACGACTTTTACCTCGTGAAGATGGTCAGTCTCCCTCGGTCCAGTTTGGTCAGTTCGTTTACCATTCTCAGCGTCTCCAGACGTGCGCCTTGACTCGAACCGAAAGTAACGGCAGCTCCTGGTGTTGTTTTCAAGATAAGACGTTCCTTAAAGGAATGTCAATAAAAGAGAGCTTTTTCAGCTGTTGAAGATGACTTATAACTTGGCATGTTATAAGCCTTTAACTGAATGACGTGGTCATTAGCGTGTTGACCAGACGATCATCAGTTCTTTGGGGAACCTCATCATGGGTTGAGGACCTCAGCAAACTCCGTCAGTTCCAGCAACAGCTTAGAACTTTAAGGAAGGATCTGTGATCAGTGACTTGTTGTTCTTCTCTGATTGGTCCAAACAAACCAGTGGATGAAGGTCACTCGGATAGGAGAAGATCAGTTTTTAGAACAGAGAAGAAGTTGTTTAGAATGAAGACAGAGAAACAGATTAGACTGGAGCCAGCTTCATAAAACAACTGATTAAAACTGTGTTCTAACTTCTAACAAAACTGATCGAGTTCAGTCTGACATATTAATTCACTTTCACCGTTTGATTCATCATATGAAGAAGTGATCATTATTTTGAAATAACATTGGATTTCCAACTTGAATTAAACAGTTTGAATTAAACAGTCTTTGACTTAACAAACATTGAATTCAATAATGCTTATACAAGTAACACAAGGTTATTCATTAACACAAAAAGAGGAATAAGAGAGTCTCTTATGACTTATTGTGTTTTGATTCAAAATAATGTAATAAAATAGTGTTAATGTCCTTTTTCTGAGAGTATCAGTGAAAAGGTGTCACTGGGACAGTTCAAGTATCAGAACGGGCATGGTCATGCCCACTACACAACATGGCAATCAGCTCGCCTAAAGCCTGTCTTCTCTTTGAAGAAATGTTATCAAATTGTGAAGAGGACCAACTGGCCGAATAAGTCCATCGTTTTTTTTGTTTGTTTGTTCGTTTTTGTTCGGAAGATATGCAAGAGAGGCTCAGAAGCAGCAGTCTGACAATCTGAGATTTGTAACTGAGTTACTGCAGGCAAATGATTGTTGAGAGTTATAAAATATAAAGTTCAATGGATGGATGGATGTGTGTATGTATGTACAGTATGTACAGTATGTATGTATTTGTATGGATGGATGGATGGATGGATGGATGGATGGATGGATGGATGGATCTATGGACAAAGACCCTGGCATAGGATGAATGAAGTACCTACCAGTTCAGTCTTGACAATAGCTTTCTGTGTAAGGTAGCAAAAGTAGAAAGACATTGATTTTATATTGAATAATACAGCAAACCCCCTAGTTACGACTCCATCGACCTACGAACAACGGGACCTACGAACGTATCATATTTAATAAAAATATGAAATTACTGTATTAAAAAAAAATTTTTTTTTTTTGTGTTTAAATGTTCTTAATTTCATGTGTACATCACTTTGTTGCAGATGTGGTTGTTTTAAAGGCTTTATAAATAATAATTATGATAAAAATGATCATTTCTGATCATTTTTGAGCAATCTTGGGCAGCAGGAAGTAGGTCTTCAGTTTACACGGTCACAAATTAATGTAGAACACCGGACGCCATTTTAGGTTCAGTCACGGGGGTCTCCGGTCACAAATTAATGTAGAACACCGGACGCCATTTTAGGTTAGCTGCCGGGAGCCGGCCTTTGAACACTGGTGACCAGGATGGCCTCATATGGATTAATTACTAGCTGGAAACGTCTCTGTGAACTTTGTGGATGTCTCAGGCAGCAGCGGATTTATCGCCGATCGTGCCAGGCCGCCGCGCGAACACCTCCGGCCTGGCTAGCTCCAGAAGCTAACACGGGAGCTAACACGGGAGCCGGCCTTTGAACACTGGTGACCAGGATGGCTTCATATGGATTAATTACTAGCTGGAATCGCTCTGTGAGCTCTGTGGACGTCTCAGGCTGGAGCAGCAGCTGCAGATTGATCGCCGATAGCGCCGCACCGCCGCTCCAACACCAGCCCATGGCCTGGCTAGCAGAAGCTAACACAGGCCTTGAGCAGCTGCGGTTAGCTCGCCGGCCGCCGCGCTGCTCGGCCCGACAACAATCAACGCATGGCAACCTAAGATGTCGGCTTTGACCATCTCAAAGTAAGAAAATATATTTTTATTTATTCTGTAAATGTGAATAGCAATGTTTAACATTACAGTACACTACTGTACATGCTTAAATGTGTGCGCGCGCTCCGCTAATTTCACCCCCTAGCTACGGCACAATCGAGCTGCGAACCGTTCTTATCTCCCTAACTCCTTCGTAAATCGGGGGTTACCTTGTACTTGCCTTCTCTAATCTTTATCTAGTTTCTCAATTATTTATGTTTGTCTTTCAGTTCTATCCAGCCTCTTATTTCAAAGTCACATTCTTGTCTCAGTCTTTACAAATACTTCACCATATTTTTCTGTTTCATTCATCCCCGAGTGGTCTTTCTCTGTCCATTTTTTGTCCCTGCCAGTCCATAAATCCAAGTGTCTGTGAAGGAATAAGAAACAGGGTGTCAAAAGCCAACTGGCTGAATCATTCTTTTCATCGTTGTCACTCTGAAATTTTCTAACTTTTGCTTTCCTGCAGGCACAGATAACTCAGAAAAAAGGATGAGGAAGAGGAGATAAGAAATTGATCTGTTCTGTCAGTTTCTTTACTCATATTGCACTAGAAAAATTATCTTTTTTGCCTTGATCTTGTGCTATCAGTATTACTGTCCAATTGCTGCCTCTGAGTTGCTTACCACTCCAGGAAAGCAAAAACAAAGTCAGACAATTAGTAGCTGGTTTAGAGTAATTTAAATAAGTCAGTGATTGAAATTGACTTTACATGATGCATATGTGAACACGTTTGGTACATTTTATGGAACTGAAAATTTGTCTTTTTAAAGTGTTACTATTTGTCTGTCTATCGTAAAAAACAAGTGTTCTGATGGTGAATTTCCACTTTAGTACAGGTAAATTCACATTAGGAATAATATATTTGCTGAGAGATTTTGATTATTGGATAAACTGAGATCGTGTTTTTGGAAATTGTATTTTGCATCATGTATGATTAGGCATTAAGGTTAAGGTGAATTGAATTGAATGTGTGTCGGGCAGCACAGTGGCTCAGTTGGTTGAGTTGCCACCTCTAAGCAAGTGGGGTGCCCTGGTTCAAATCCCAGTCCTGGAACCTTTCTGGATGGAATTTACATGTTCTTTCTGTGTATGCATGGGTTTTCTCTGAGTACTCCAGTTTCCTCCCACATACCAAAAACATGCATGTTACTGATAGACTGATAGACTGATAACCCTAAATTGTCTCTAGGTGTGAGTGAGAGAGTGAATGGTGGTAGGGTGTATCGTTTGTCTCTACGTTTCCCTGTGATGGATATGCGACCTGTCCAGGGTGTCCCTTGCCTCTTGTACAGTGATAGCTGGACATGGGCACCTGCGACCCCCATGAACCAAAAAGGAAGAAGCGGGAAAAGATCATGGATGGCTGGATGAATGTGTGTCAAAACTCATCGAACTTCACATCAGCTTGGACCAACAAAAATATCAATTTATTTATACTTTTACATTGCTAAATGCATTATAAATATAAATCAAACTTAAATTAGCAAATGACTGTATGAAAATGACATAAAATTAAAATTAAGCACATTTTCCCAAGTTGCAATAAGTACAACACTAATTTATATACAGGTATATATTGTATATAACGTCTACGTTTTTTTAAACAGTTTTTCCACTTAAAAACAAGGCAGCCTTCGACACTGTGGACCATAATATCCTCCTCCACCGTCTTCATGTGGAGGTCGGTCTCTGTGACATTGTCCTGGACTGGTTCAGATCTTTCCTCTCCGATAGGCTGGAATGTGTTAGCCTTGGCAATGCCACTTCCCAGACAGTCGGTGTCTCCTGTGGTGTCCCTCAGGGGTCAGTTCTGGGGCCCCTGCTGTTTTCCCTCTACATGCTGCCTTTAGGTCAAATTATCAATCAGTTCAACATTTCTTTTCACTGCTATGCCGACGACACGCAGCTTTACATCAGGACTGGAACATCATCATCATCCCTATCTCCGTCTTCACTCACTGTTCTCTCTGCCTGCCTGGAGGAAATAAAGGCATGGATGAATCAGAATTTTCTTCAATTAAACTGCTCGAAGACTGAGGCCATATTGATTGGCACCCCTCACCAGATACAAACATCAACTTTAACAACAATCTCCTTCTCTGGTCAAGACATCCCCCTCTCCACCTCTGTTACAAATCTTGGAATAAAAATGGACTCTCATCTTACATTTGAAAATCACATTAAGCATCTGTTTAAAACCTGCTTCTTCCATCTTCGAAACATCTCCAGACTTCGCCCTTCTCTGACTTTTCCTGATGCTGAGAAACTCGTCCATGCCTTTGTCTCCTCCAGGCTCGACTACTGCAACTCCCTGTTTATTGGTATCCCTGGCAAAAACCTTCAGAAACTTCAATACATTCAAAACAGTGCAGCAAGGATTCTGTTGAGAGTTCGTAAATTTGAACATATTACACCCATTCTCCATAACCTCCATTGGCTTCCTGTCACCTACAGAATTCAGTACAAAACTGCTCTCATTACCCATCAATGCTTGCACGGCACTTCACCTGACTATCTAAAGGACATTCTTGCACCATATTCATCCACCCGGTCTCTACGATCACAGAACAGTAATTTCCTTCATATTCCTCGGACCAAGTTGAGGACCATGGGAGACCGAGCATTCTGTGTGGCTGCCCCCCGCCTGTGGAACTCCCTCCCTGACGACCTGAGAGCTCCACAGTCACTGGTTGACTTTAAAAGCAGCATAAAGACCTTTCTTTTTAAGCAAGCCTATTCTGCCTCCACATGATTTTATCTTTGATCTTAGCTGATATCATTATTGATTTTACTTGATTTTATCACTTGTTTTATTTTATTTATTTTTTAAGCAAGCCTAATCTGCATCCACATGATTTTATCTTTGATCTTAGTCGATATTATTATTGATTTTATTTGATTTTATCACTTGTTTTATTTTGATCTTTGCTTTATTACACTTTGTAGCACTTTGAGATTTTTATTAATGAAAAGTGCATTATAAATGGAATTCATTATTATTATTATTATTATTAAAATATTAATTGGAGGAGAATTAGAGTGATTCTTTATTTTACGGACTTTAAGTCTCCCTTTTTTTCATAGTTCGGCCAGTCCTGCATTGTATAGTCCAAAGCTATTTATTTACGTTTCTTTCCCTATTCATGACACAATTTTTTACTGATGTGTTAAAGCTGCACTATGTAACTTTGTAGTGCAGTCTGTAACTTTTCAAACAATATATTTTTAACATATTTCTTCACTCTGTCACTATCTACTGACAGACTGGTGTTAGACAAAGTAATCTCTGAAAAAAACTATAGTCCCCTTGCTTCTCTATCAGCATTTATAAAAACACTAAAAACACAGAGTGACCCGCCGTTAACCAGCCAATAAAAAGAGTTTGTAACCAGCCAATAAAAATGGAGCTTGAATTTGAATCAGCCAATAAAAACAGAGCTTGAATTTTAATTTCAGCAGAGCAAGGGGGAGCAGAGCCATATATGGCTCTGAGGGGGAGGGATCAGAATGCTTTGCCTGTTGAAAATATTTCTAAGTTCTGTGCTCTACAGAAAGTTACACATAGCACCTTTAAATGTTCATTCATACTGACATGACTCAAATAGTAAACATTACAATTTGCAGCCACGAGAGGAACTGAATAAAAGTACAAGTACTGAAGAACTTGTCATATGGTAATGAAATGAAGAGGGCTAGGCTTTTGACAACTACCGTATGTGTTGTTCCTCTTCTGCTAACCCCACCCCCATTTTCCTCTGGAGTTGGTGGAGTTGTTACAAAGCGACACCAAGGAAAAAGGATTCAGTGGATTTAGTGATGTTGAATGAGACCGGTAAATTTACCAGTAACTTGCTTGTTGAACTCATTGGCTTGTTATGTTAATTAAGCCTGTTCAGGATCCCAGGTATGTTTTCTGTGTAATTGTTATTTCAGATTAAATGTCTGTTTTTGCACTTTGTGTAACACACTTCTAAATAAATGCGATTTATACTCCGAAGTGACTTATAAGCCAGAAATTACGGTAATTTAAAAGCTCTGTCATATATAGTATATATACCTCTATAGCCTACCATGTATCTACAAGTACAGTATTTTAGTTTATAATAATTAATTTGTCACATTTTGTCATCTGTGTATGTTTCCCATACTTCACAGACGAAATTGGTCTTCTGCCTTTAACCCAACCACCACCAGGTGGTGAAGCGAGCAGCCGTAGTCAGCGCTCGGGGAGCTGGAGAATTAGATGTGCACTCATAGACACCGCAAGGTGTGTAGTGGCCGGGGCGCGAACCCGCGTCCTTCGGGTCCCAAGTCAAAAGCCTTAGCCACTACACCATTTAATAACCTTTAGCAAAAATTCAGGACTTGACACTTGCAGTTTGAGCTGTTTGGGTACAAAATGTAGTTTAAGTTAGCAAAATAGCCTGAGCTAATAAGAGTAACACTGAGAGTTAGGTCCCATCCTGAGCCCACTCTCTGCCCAGTCTCAGTCTGAATCTCACACTAAAGTTCCACAAACTCACAATGCCCCTGGGCAGCTATCAATCTGCAGGCACCAAGGAGATTGTGTTTGTGTGAGCACTGACGGTGATGCATTTGACTTCGTCTGGCTTTCTTACTGCTTTCCGACCAGAATTTTAATTCTCTTTGCAGCGTAAAGTGTGTGGGTGATAGTCCACAATAACATGATTATGTCTTTCCTTGAGATTAAATGGACTGGTTGGAGCTTCTCTCATGCCTGTTGTTGTTGTTTTTTTACAAGTGGCAGTGGTGCACATTAGGTATTATCATTAAAAAAGAGAAATACATGAAAATGCTTTTACTTTTTTTTTTTTTTACATACAGTACTTTTAGAGAAAAAAAAATATGAGCATTTGGTGATACAACAATACTGTACATAGATGTAAATTCCATGTTAGGCTAAAAATGTCCTGATGCGTGCTCAATAATCCAAGTAGATACATCTAACAAGGTTAAGTCAGCTCCTCTGGACGGATTCTCCTTTGTCGAAACGTTTAATCTTTCATCCAATTTGCTTCAGTAAAACTGAAAAAGTTTTGGAATCCACCCAGAGGACCTGACTCAACCTTGTTAGATTAAACTGTATCTGTTCCTTTAACCTATTGGTAGGAACCAAGCTAAATGACAGCAACTCAATGGAGCAGCGATGGAACGTACAGCTGGTTACTCAGTAGATATGAAATAATTTCATCCATTCAATGCTTTGCTAAGGCCAAGATTTCATAAATAATGTTTCCCCATATTATTTCATGTTAAATTTAACCAAAAGACTATGTATGACAGTAATTCATATTATTTAACCGTCCTCCTCTATCTGAGCTTGTTTGTAAGTAAAATATGTTCAATTTTGTTCAATTAAACCTTTATCAAGACAGATAAGTCACATTGAGCCCCGAAGACTCATTTACAAGTGAGATCTGTTTAGACGGACAAAAAAGTAATGAAATTGGACACGTAGGAATTGTGAGAAAAAATTTTTTATTTTTATAATTATAACATTTCTTAAAATTTCCACAAAGTTGATTTCAACTTGACAACAATAGTATGATGACAGTACATTGCAAGTTGTGCAGAAACTGAGCTGAGTCCCCCTTTCCAAAGAACAGTGGTTGCGTCATGAAGGGCATTCGGCGTAAAAACAATGACCTAATCTTTATGTGAGTTTGCTCGTTGTGACAACTCTTGGGGGGTTCAAGGTGACTTTATTGTCATTCGCATCACATGTGGTACATGAGGTGGAATGAATTTGTGTACTCCGTGTCCCAGGTACATCCAAAATAGCAATTATAAAAAAATGTTTTTTTTAAGTCAGTGTACATGGAACAAAGATATATGCTAAACAATAATAATAGAATATAACACGGTATATTAAACAGCAGCCTGAACATGAGTCTGTTGTGAGCAGATGGGTTTGAATACAGCAGCTTAACGTAAGATATCAGCAGCATGAGATAATCAGCAGCACAGAAAAGGTCACATATCTCAAATTAAAGTGTCATTACAGTGATTATTCTGGTTATATATCCATAAGTCTAACAGCCTCAGGGTAGAAGCTGTTCCTCAGTCTAGTGGTTCTACACTTAATGCTCCTCAGCCCCCTTCCTGAGGGAAGTGGGGCAGAAAGTGTGTGTGCTGGGTGAGTGGGGTCCTTCATGATGCAGTTGGCTCTTATCCTGCATCTGGAGGTGTAAATGTCTGTGATGGTGGGGAGGCTGACTCCAACATCTTCTGTGCAGCCTTCACCACTCTCTGCAGAGCTTTCCTCTCTGCAACTGTGCAGCCTCCATGCCACAGGTTGATGCTGGAGCACAGGATGCTCTCCACTGCACACAGGAGGTGAGGACTGAGAACCCTTAAAGAAACAAGCAGCTGAAAGAAGAAGAAGAAAAATGAGGATAAATAAAATTGGGCTATATTTATTGAAAAGCTGGCCTGTTCTACCTGGACAGATTGTATTTTGATGTCTGTAAAAAGGTTTAATAGACATAACAACTGGTTAATCTGTATGAATCCTGGCAAAAACCAATGCAGATTTGTTCCTGTCTTTGATTTTATATGTCTACCTTATAATGTTTTGCTAGTTTTTTGATACTTTGTTTAAAAAAAAAAAAGTATTTCTCTCTTTTGTTTTTTTCTCTTTTGTTTTCTATTGTTTATTGTTTAAGGAAATTCTACTATTGCTGTTCATCGTTCTTTAGTTTTAGCAGGTCGCTTTCATAAATGAGCCATGAGGCTCAATAAGATTTACCTGACTAAATAAAGGTTGAATGAATGAATGAATAATCACCAACCCTAAGACTTGTCTTTAGACTTACTGTTCAATTACTTGCACTTTTATTATGTCACTGTTGCTGCAATCGTGTGTGTCATGATCATCCTTCAGGGTGTGAGACACTTTCTTTCATTTGCTCTGCATTGTCGCTGATAAGCAAAGTCGAATCCTTGTTTGGCTCCAAATGAGTAGATTTAAAAAATATGTTTGCTCAGTTGAAGCTTGAGGGAGCAACACACACAAACATGTTCAATATGTTTCTGCACACTTGGCCTTAGAAGAATGAAATTATCAGAGTAACAGATGACCATCGTAGTTTGTGTTAGTACAATATATTTTTTTTACCATAGAAAACAGAGGACAGAATATCTATACAAAAGCATGACATGCAACTACATTATTATACTAAGCATGAAGTGAATGATTCTGAAAAACAATGTCAATGTGTATTTATACCCTCAAATGGATTATTTTCACCCCATTTTTTTTATCCCATATATCCTTTTGAGTAAATACGTACAAAGTTGCAGTCTCCAAAAAATATCCTATTTATGTTTGTTTGAGATGCATTGCTAAAGGCTACAAGCTGCAGTATTTATCACATGTGCCAAGACAATAAATGGGCTTCAAGCCAAGTATCAAAGACACAAAAAGGAGACAAAGAGGTTGCTGGTTTGGGCATTTAATAGGATTTCTGTGCCCCAGACATTGCCAGCCTTGTCTTTTAAGCACCGTTATAGCCTCATGGTCGAAATAAAACAAAAAGCATAATTTGAAATAATGGCTTCCTTTAATCCTTTCCCTTTTTCGCCTGCCTTCATTTGATGTCCCATGGGTTTATAATTGCCACAGCAGTGGAATATTTTGATACTATCTGAAAATGAGGCGGAAAATTGGGATAAAAGTGAACGCAGCAAAAAATTGACTTCACATTAGTTCTTTGGACAGATTGGCCATACTTTAAAGTTGTTGTCTGTTTCATAGATGACATATATGCATATTTTATTTACCACTAACTTTTCATCAACGTGCCTCTGTGGCTCTTTTCTCATCTCGGCTCACTCGCCCGTTTCACCAACATCTGCGGTCCTCAACAGGATTTGGGTTTAATAGAGCTCAGCACAGGATGTTCTGTCCTACTGAGTACCCACACAGATACTTTCATCGAGTCGTTCTGGTACAAGGACACCTTGATTGTGTTCCTTCCAGGTAATTTCTATTCGTTTTATCACTGACAAAGCTAATTCAAACTGAGCAAGAATTTAAAATGTGACATGGAAGTTGACATGATGTGCACTTTTGTTCTCGGCTTTGAAGGACAAGCATTATCTCTTGTTTGACGATGAGATCCAGCAACACCCACTTTCACACTGTAAAGCTAAACTTCATAAGCAATTTTACATAAGGTAATTGGATTTTGTTTTTCTAAAGTTTTTTTTTTTGTGACAGATTTCTCTAGAAGACTTTATGGTAACTTTAAGGCAGCACCTGAATGCATGATTGATGCTTGTGTTGTTGAGGGGCATATCTGCAACTTCTTGGTTTTGCATAAGACTCAGTAGGTTTCCCTTTAAATTGAAAGTTATCAACTCACTGTGGCAACTGGGTTGTTCAGATTAGATTGTCAGGCAAATTGTGATCTGTGAAGCTGTCTGGCTGCAAATGGATTTATCTGTAATTGTCTTCCAGGCAGGTGCCCTTCACACACGTCGTAGGCCCTATCTGCAGTCAAGCAATTTGAGCAAAAGTCCCAAAGGTTTTGTGCATACATGTGTGTTAGTTTTATTGGTGCTTCTAAAGGTTTACTTGTTTGTTTGTTGTTTATTTACGTTCCTTTTTAAAATCAGGCAATTCCCATTGAGATCACAGAACACTTTTTCAATGGAGGCTTTAGACTGAAAACAGAGTACTGTACCTGGAAAAAACCCAAGGCAAACACAAGGAGAACAGGCAAATTACATTAAGGTCCAGGCCTTAACTGGGGATTAAACCTAAGATTTTTTTTGCTGTGAGGCCAAAGTGCTATCCACTGAACTATCATTTTTATTTAGTCTGGCATTACTTTTTATATGTTAAATCTAGGACTTAGTTACAGTTGATGCTCTTCAAACCATGATCTCAAACAATCCTCTACGATCACATCCAAAAATAAAGATACAGGTAGTCTAGATCAGGGTTTGTTGCTTTTAAACATGACAGTGTTTAAGACAACTTTTGACTGTTAGTTCAGTCCAAACATTTACAAATAAAGCAATGTGATACAAGAAGAAATCAAGAGATTTTCTTGAAAAAACAAAAGTCACATTATTTGTCTTTTGCTCTGGCTTTAGCATTTTGCAAAGAAACAAACAAAAATAGGTTATACAGGTAGTCCCCGACTTACGAGCGAGTTCCGTTCCTCCGAGGCGCTCGTAAAGCGAAAATTCGTAACTTGGAACGGCCGCCACGTGTCTCGTAAGTCCGGAATTTCGCTCGTAAGTTGGAACGGTTTTGCTAGCGCGACTACAAACACTCGTTTTTCATCGAAAAACTGCTTACGAGTGCATAAAAATGATCGGAAACGTGTGTCCACATGTTTAGCTAACGAACTGTGGTGAAAAAACACAGAAAAACTCGGTATTTTTTGCGTTTTTTCAAAAAATTCGCCAGCTCGTAAGTCCGGAACCTCGTAGGTCAGAGCGCTCGTAAGTCGGGGACTACCTGTAATCAACAGTTATTAGTAACCTATGTTTACCCCTATTTTTATCCATCTATCCTTTATCTTTTGCTTGTTCCAAAGTTGTGTGGCAGGGGCAGCAGCTTGTACATGGAGGCCCAGACATCTCTTTCCACAACCACCTCTTCCAGCTATTCTGGGAGGACCCCAAGGTGTTCCCAGGCAAACTGAGAGACGTAGTCTCTCCAGCATGTCTTGGGTCTTCCCCGGGGTCTCCTCCCAGTCAGATGTGACCGAAGCACCTCCCTAGGGAGGAGCCCAGATGTCCAGACCACCTCAACTGGCTCATCTCGATGTGGCAGTTCTACTCTGAGTCTCTCCCAATAACTGAACTTCTCACTCTATCTCTAAGGGAGAGTCCAGCTACCCTGAGGAAGAAACTCTTTTCACCTGCATCCATTGTCTCATTCTTTCAGTCACTACCCAGATTTTGTGACCATAGGTGAGGGTAGGAACCTGGACCGACTGGTAAACAGAGAGCTTTGCCTTATAGCTCAGCTCACTCTTCACCAAAACGGACCAGTACAGAGTCCACAACACTGCAGACGCTGTGCCATTCTATCTGCCAATCTCACCTTCCATTCTTCCGTCACTTGAACAATCCTTATTTTTAGTATTGGTGATAATGTTGGTTTAGTAAATACATACATAAATAAAAAATACATTTTTAAGTTATTCTTGTGTGCTTCCACTTTTCTTATTATGGTCTTTGAGCCAGGCCATTACATATTTGGCACTCGTCTAATTTGAGTTATATTGTTGGAGAGATTTTTCAAAACAAATATTTGTACTGTTTCTAGACAGTTTTTATTTTTGCCCCATGTTGCAAACAGAGAAGGTGGAAAAATTAGTAGTATAAAGTTGTTGGGAAACTTGCATGGGGAATAATTTTTTTCTTTTTCATTTGGATTATTTCTATTTAGGGCTAAGTAGTTTATCATTTTCTCTTTAAAGTTTAATGGAGTCAAAAGGTAAATGTTGACTAAATGTGTAGTTGTGCAAAAGTAACCAACATTTTAGTTATTTAAACTGACTCCTCTGAAGGTTTTAGTTTTTGTAAACCATATTGGGGCGGCCGTGGCATAGTGGTAATGGCAGTCGACCCCTGATCGGAAGGTTGGAGGTTCGAATCCCGCATCCACCCACCATGTGTCGTTGTGTCCCGGGCAAGACACTTAACCCCGAGTTGCTCCCGGTAGGTCTGGATGGCGCCTTGCAAGGCAGGCTACCACTACCGGTGTATGAATGTGTGAATGAATGGGTGGATGGCTGGTATTGTAAAGCGCTTTGGGGCTCCTCACAGGGGGCTGGAAAGCGCTATATAAATAAGCTCCATTTACCATTTACCATCCATCCATCCATCCATTTTCTTCCGCTTATCCGGGGTCGGGTCGCGGGGGTAGCAGCCTAAGTAGGGAGGCCCAGACTTCCCTCTCCCCAGCCACTTGGAGCAGCTCCTCTGGGGGAATCCCAAGGCGTTCCCAGGCCAGCCGAGAAACATAGTCCCTCCAGCGTATCCTGGGTCTTCCTCTGGGTCTCCTCCCGGTGGGACATGCCCGGAACACCTCACCAGGGAGGCGTCCAGGAGGCATCCTAACCAGATGCCCGAGCCACCTCAACTGGCTCCTCTCGATGTGGAGAAGCAGCGGCTCTACTCCGAGTCCCTCCCGGATGACTGAGCTTCTCACCCTATCTCTAAGGGAGAGTCCAGCCACCCTGCGGAGAAAACTCATTTCAGCCGCTTGTATCCGAGATCTTGTTCTTTCGGTCATAACCCAAAGCTCATGACCATAGATGAGGGTGGGAACGTAGATCGATCGGTAAATTGAGAGCTTTGCCTTTTGACTCAGCTCTCTCTTCACCACGACAGACCGGTACAGCGCCCGCTTCACTGCGGACGCTGCACCTATCCGCCTATCGATCTCACGCTCCAGTTTTCCCTCATTCGTGAACAAGATCCCGAGATACTTAAACTCCTCCACTTGGGTAAGGACCTCCTCCCCGACCCGGAGAGGGCACGCTACCCTTTTCCGGCTCAAGACCATGGCCTCGGATTTGGAGGAACTGATCCTCATCCCGGCCGCATCACATTCAGCTGCAAACCGCTCCAGCGAAAGCTGTAGATCACGAGCTGATGAAGCCAATAGGACCACATCATCTGCAAAAAACAGAGAAGCGATTCTAAGGCCACCAAAACGGATCCTCTCAACACCTTGGCTGCGCCTAGAAATTCTGTCCATAAAAGTTATAAACAGAATCGGTGACAAAGGGCAACCTTGGCGGAGTCCAACTCTCACCGGAAACGAGCCTGACTTACTGCCGGCAATGCGGACCAAGCTCTGACACCGGTCGTACAGGGACCTAACAGCCCTATCAAAGGGCCTGGTACAAGAAATAAAGGCTTGAATTTTAATGAGTCTATGTCATATACAGGGGCGTCCGGCCAATAGTGGGCGCTAGGGCGCCGCCCCACTGGAACTTCTGGAGCTCTTCCCCATTTTACATTGAATACTTAAAGACCGTGTAAAGTGAAATTAAATTTGTGTTTTTATTTTGTCACACGGCATAAATATGTGTTATTAATCACCCATATAAATCTGACTGATTAAAAACATTGATTTCCTTATAAAATTAAGTCTCAAAAATCATGAAAATACATGATTTTGCCTTGCTCTAGAACGCTGGGGGCGTGTCGCACATGGGCGTTGTTTCAGCGCAGTCCTGCGCCATGTCCAGCCCCCTTCAGAGCTGAGCTGTGTGGGGAGGCATAAGGCGGAAGCAGAGATCCACCTGCTCTGTTTTTATCTGAGTTCTGGCTTCCAGCAGCTCCTTTTTCCAAGAGTTACGCTGTTTTTAGTGCACAAACAGCTCTGGTTATGTTTTTAAAGTTGAGGACACATAACTCCGCTGTTATAATCAGCGCTATTTTTAGAAGATGAGCGGACTCGCGGTCCGAACCGGTCACATCGCATGCGGGGTCTGATCGCCACACACACACACACACTCGCCACACACACACACACACTCGCCACACACACACACACGCGCGCGCCGCACATCGCATGCGGGGTCTGATCGCCTCTCACTCACACACACACACACGCGCGCGCGCGCGACCCGGTCACATGCATGCGGGGTCTGATCGCCACACACGCGCGCGCGGGGGGGGGGGGGTGGGCGGAGGTGCAGGTGGCATGTGGTCGCTCCAGCAGCACGCCAGTACTGGAGGGAGACGGTCGGTAGCGAGTGAACGGCTCCACGGAAGAACGCATTTATAACGGCTGGAGCTGCAGGGGGTGGGGCTTGTGACCGCGTGACGAAACGCGGTCACATTTAAACCACGCCTAAAAAATCCTGAAAGAGAAATGTGTTTATACACAGTTTGATCTATAACTCCAAAATTAATTGAGCTACAATTTTGAGACTTTTTACTCATTTACAAGATTACAATTACGACATTTATAATGTTTATTGAAGAAAATGTTGAAATTCACTTTACACGGTCTTTAAATTTTGTTTTAATTAAAATAAAATAATAAAATAAAAATATTTTGAAATATATGCATGTATGTTTTTAGTTGTGTAGGATCAATATTTTATGAGTAATGATGAGTTATATTGTTGGTTTCAAAAAACTTTTTCTGATTGGTGACATATTTCCAGTCTTGGGGGTGCATGAATCTTAGACTCTTGTTATAAATGGTGCATGCGCAGTTATTCCACGACGTTGCAAAACAATGGGAAGAGGCTGGGCACAGATTTCTGCGCCCTGGGCATGTCCAATGTGAGCTGAACCTACGATCATGTGCTTCTGGTCTGTTTTTTTTTTTTTTTGTCTGGGAAATGAGCTGTGCATTGACTCAAAGCAGGCTGGCTCAGGTAGGTTTTAAATCATTCAAAGCCCTTTATCTAATGCCTATTTGCCATTTCTGACTGATATGTCTCTCAACTTTTAGAAGTCTCTGTTTGTGAAAAAGCCTTCAGCTGTCTGTTTATGGCAACTGGTGAGTTTGTTTCTGGAGCTAGCATGCTAATGCTAGTCTTTATCTAATAATTATATTAATATATTACCATTCCTGACTGATATGCCTCTAAACATTTAGATGGCTCTGCTTGTGAAAAAAACTTTCAGCTGACTGCAAGTGGGAACTAGTGATTTTTTTTTCTTTGTTTGTAGAGTTAGGATGCCAGCGCTAGCCTCCAGGTTATTGTATTGGACTCTGATGGCTACATTTATTTCAATTTGCTCGTAAAAAAATATCAAACATTGATAATTTTATACATTAAATGTCACTGGTGGTGTTTTACTATTTCTTAAAGGGGACCAAAAATGCAAAATTCACTTTTTAATGTTTTTTTTACTCAACTTTGCTTATGCACTTCTTAAAAAAACAGTCCTAGGGCCAAAAAAATGCACCCAGTGGTATATTTACTCTAAGTATATTTATTTTTCAGTGATATACATGTCTCGTTTTCAAATCCTACGGCTTGTGACGTCACAAGCCGTAGGACAACCCACCCCAACCTGAGTCCAGCCCCTCACCTAGCAACCCCTGGTGCGGCTCAACCCACTTCAATATAAAAGACGTCACGGTTGTTTTTCCTGAGTTCATCTCAGAGTTCGATGTTTCGTTGTTGTTAAAATGCAGTACCGCTAATAACTAATTATCTATCAGTAAAAACGAAAAAAACTTATTTACGGGCTCTTAAATCAACCGGACGACTGCTCACGGACCATATCCGTTCAGCGCCGGATGTGGTCCGTGAAAAAAAGCGGTCCCCGCTAGAGAGAGCGTGTATAGCAGTTAGCAGCCAGTGTGTTACTCTGCAGCCTTATTGCTTGTTTTCGAAGAGTCAGACGAAGAGTTTTTAACATGGAGGGTGAACTTATGGATGTTTCTCAGCGGCCTACGCGACGCGTCAGCGCCTCATTTGCCCTGCCCAAAATGGCGTCTGCCTCTGGGTCTGACTCAGGGTCCCCTTTGGAGGGCGGAGTTAATGTAAACAGATTTTTGAAGGGCGTGGCCTTATCATAAACAGCTCGTTCAGAACGGAAGTCAGAAAAGGCACAACTAGAAAGGGGATATTTTATTATCTAATAATTATTTTGTGCATTAAATTGAATGAACATGGTCTGGATAGCCCACAGACATACCATAAAAATTTATAAAACCAATATTTGGTCCCCTTTAACACTGTATTGATCTGGAGAATGAAAACAAAGCCTCTTGAAAGTAACTAAAGCTCCTATTAACATAGAAACATTTAAGGTAAATTTATATGGTGAAATGCTATACTGTATATGCTAAGGTGCATTAGGACCTTTAAAATTAGGAATATTTAAGAGAACCGGTACTAAAAAAAAGAGCTTGATTTTATTTATATTATGAACTTGTATTACTATAATAATGATAACAGAATATGATAGAAGTTGTTCAAAAATTGAAAAGTGGAAGCAGCCCACTTCCATTCTCTCTTCACACCGATGCCTCAAACAAGGGGAAGATGAACCATGTTTTATTAATGATAGTTATATACAAATGGATACACCTGATAATACAAATAAATACATGATCACACTTACTTTACAGTATACAAACATATAGCCATTTCCATATCCTCTTGACTACAAGGAAAAATAAATATTGTCCATGCCTAAAATTTATTATTATTTATTCATATGTACAAAAAAGGCGTTCAATACAGGATCAACTGGACTTTATTTGTTGCAGAAAACGTTTCGACTTCTGTCCAGAAGTCTTTTTCAATTCTGAATGAATGAAAGCTGTGAGAACGAGAAGTTTTATACAAGCCACGCACCAACATATGAAATTGGAAACTGAAATAACACCACAAAATACCTAACAAACAAACAGAGACTTCTAAAAGTTGAGAGACATATCAGTCAGAAATGGCAAATAGGCATAAGATAATGGGCTTTGAATGATTTAAAGCCTACCTGAACCAGCCTGCTTTGAGTCAATGCACAGCTCATTTCCCAGACAAAAAAAAAAAAACAGACCAGAAGCACATGATCGTAGGTTCAGCTCACATTGGTGGTGTTATTTCAGTTTCCAATTTCATATGTTGGTGCGTGGCTTGTATAAAACTTCTCGTTCTCACAGCTTTCATTCATTCAGAATTGAAAAAGACTTCTGGACAGAAGTCGAAACGTTTTCTGCAACAAATAAAATCCAGTTGATCCTGTATTGAACGCCTTTTTTGATTTTATCATGTCCTGGACGACTGAGAATCTTCACCAGCATTTATTCATATGGAAGAGAAAGGTGCCAAAATCCACCCTTTCATATTTAGCATAATTGAAAAGCCCTAAATGTCCTCTGTAGAGAGCAAAATGAGTTAATTCAGTAATATGCTGTGGGTGGGAGATATTCAGGTTTACAAATGTCCTCCAAGGAGGACAAATTTAAACTGCTGTTAGTCAGGAGGATAATATTAGCATATATATATATATATATATATATATATATATATATATATATATATTTATATATATATATATATATATATATATATATATATATATATAATAATAATAATTAATTCAATTTATAACGCACTTTTCATTACTGAAAATCTCAAAGTGCTACACATATATTGAATGCTACACACATTCATAAACCGGTGGCGGCAGACTACCATGCAAGGTGCTTTCCAGTCCTACCGGGAGCAACTCAGGGTTAAGTGTCTTGCCCAAGGACACAACGACACATGGTGCGGGTCCCGGGAGTCGAACCGCCAACTTTCCGATCGGGAGACGACTGCCATTACCACTACACCA
>JBBPBX010001083.1:11959-24298 GCA_038048925.1 Garcialebias charrua | reverse complement strand
TCTTATATTACAACCTTGAAATACTTATTCATTTAAATGCATCCTGTTGCACCATTGAAATTCTACCAGTTTGTTGTTTACTATATATCTTTTGGACCTTGCAAATATTATAATTACTTTTTCATTTGTAGGTACTTTATTTTGTACCTTTTGTTGCATGCTTTATTATTTTTTTGTTTGTTTGTTCTTTGTTGTTTTAGTGAGTCAAATTGGTTCTTCTCATCCTGAGCATTTAATTGGTCTGTTGACCTTGTGTTAATCTGCATTTGATAAATAAACTCAATTTGAACTTGGAACGTTTTTTTTCTGGTGGACATTTTATGGGCCGCCACTGGTCATATAAGAGCTTCACGTTCTAAAATAACTGACAAGAAAAATGGAAGTTTTTCACATTATCCTACTTTTCTTTCAATGCACCTGTCTACTGTATATTTTTGTTGTTGTCCATGCATTGTATGTGACGTGTCATCCTTGTGTGGTTCTTCTCTCTCCTTTCTGTTTTCATTTCCTTTTGAGTAATTTGTCAATCTAGAAGTAAAGCCCTTTAGATTATTTTGAGTTAATACATATTTTTGTACCTTGTCAGTTGCATTTTATTCTGCACTTGATCCATACAAATATATAATTGAATAATAACATAAACCCTTCCACAGATGTCTTAAATTCTATTGTTAACCAATAAGCCCTTTTTAATAAAGAAATCAAGGAATAAATAACATTTTGGAAAGGCTTGGTGTTTAGCAAAAAATATATATTTTTGTCAAACAGAAAAATGTTGGTAATTGTGCAAACTGTGTAGTCATGGGAATATGATGGATCAAATATCAAAACATGGTTTCAAATGAAAAGAACATGCAAATAGGGAAATGAGTCAATAACACAAGTAATTACTCTGAATGAGAATAAAAGGGAATGACACAATGATTGGGATGAAGAAAACAAATCCTTAAAGGCAAATACAGAGATTGGAAAGCATGACAGAAAGATTGAAGGCGCTGGTGGAGAAAACAGGCAAAGGATGTGATTTATGTGAAACACTGCATGATGGAAATAATTAAATGAAAATGGAGGTCACCCATACTGACCTGTTAGTTTTCATTCATTCTGAAATATTGTTCATGCATTTTGTTAGGGTGCCACTAACAAATATCAATACTGCTTTTTTTATTACAGAAAGATTAAGAAACTAATATTTATGATTTAAAAAAAGCTAAGTCTGGTCCTCTGGACATTATGTCCAAAGGACCAGACTTAGCTTTTTTACCTGGATTATTGAGCATGCATCAGGGAATATTTCTGATTATTAAACATTAAGAGGGATAAAATACGATAAGATAGAACTTTATTGATCTCACAGGAAACTGTTATAATAATAATAATAATAATAATAATAATAATAATAATAATAATAATTCAATTTATACCGCACTTTTCATTAATAAAAATCTCAAAGTGCTACAACAAATAAAACAAGTGATAAAATCAAGTAAAATCAATAATAATATCAACTAAGATTAAAGACAGAATCATGTGGAGGCAGAATAGGCCTGCTTAAAAAAAAATAAATAAATAAATAAATAAATAAAACAAGTGATAAAATCAAGTAAAATCAATAATAATATCAACCAAGATCAAGATAAAATCATGTGGAGGCAGAATAGGCTTGCTTAAAAAGAAAAGTCTTTAAGCCGTTTTTGAAGTCAACCAGTGACTGTGGAGCTCTCAGGTAGTCAGGGAGGGAGTTCCATAGGCGGGGGGCAGCCACACAGAATGCCCTGTCTCCCATGGTCCTTAATTTGGTTCGTGGAATGTGAAGTAGATTACTGTTCTGTGATCGTAGAGACCGGGTGGATGAATATGGTGCAAGAATGTCCTTTAGATAGTCAGGTGAAGTTCCGTGTAAGCATTGGTGTGTAATGAGAGCAGTTTTGTACTGAATTCTGTAGGTGACAGGAAGCCAATGGAGGTTATGGAGAATGGGTGTAATATGTTCAAATTTACGAGCTCTCAATAAAATCCTTGCTGCACTGTTTTGAATATATTGAAGCTTCTGAAGATTTTTGCCAGGGATTCCAATAAACAGGGAGTTGCAGTAGTCGAGCCTGGAGGAGACAAAGGCATGGACGAGTTTCTCAGCATCAGAAAAAGTTAGGGATGGGCGAAGTCTGGAGATGTTTCGAAGATGGAAGAAGCAGGTTTTAAACAGATGCTTAATGTGATTTTCAAATGTAAGATGAGAGTCCATTTTTATTCCAAGATTTGTAACAGAGGTGGAGAGGGGGATGTCTTGACCAGAGAAGGAGATTGCTGTTAAAGTTGATGTTTGTATCTGGTGAGGGGTGCCAATCATTATGGCCTCAGTCTTAGAGCAGTTTAATTGAAGAAAGTTCTGATTCATCCATGCCCTTATTTCCTCCAGGCAGGTAGAGAGGGCAGTGAGTGAAGATGAAGATGGGGATGATGAGGATGCTCCAGTCCTGATGTAAAGCTGTGTATCGTCGGCATAGCAGTGAAAAGAAATGTTGAACTGATTAATAATTTGACCTAAAGGCAGCATGTAAAGGGAAAACAGCAGGGGCCCCAGAACTGACCCTTGAGGGACACCACAGGAGACACCGACTGTCTGGGAAGTGGCATTGCCAAGACTAACACATTCCAGCCTATCGGAGAGGAAAGATTTGAACCAGTCCAGGACAGTGTCACAGAGACCGACCTCCACATGAAGACGGTGGAGGAGGATACTATGGTCCACAGTGTCGAAAGCTGCAGTGAGGTCAAGGAGGACAAGGATGGAGGGAGAACCAGTGTCAGCAGCCATGAGGACATCATTTGTAACTCTCAGCAATGCCGTCTCAGTACTGTGAGCTGCACTGAATCCAGACTGGAACTTCTCATACAGGGAGTGTTGTTGTAGGTGGTCCTGCAGCTGAGCAGCAACTGCTTTTTCCAGCACTTTAGACAGAAATGGGAGGTGGGAAATTGGGCGGTAATTAGAAAAAATGTCGGGATCCAAATTAGATTTTTTCAGAAGAGGCTTAATGATGGCAGTTTTTAGAGGCAGTGGAACATGACCAGATTGTAGAGACTGATTTATTATTTGTGTGATTAATGGGCTAATTGCAGAGTGATTGGATTTTATGAGAGACGAGGGGAAGGGATCCAGGGCGCAGGATGAAGGCTTCATTTTCTTGATGATGGACTCCACCTCACTCTGAACAACTTCATCAAAGCTGCTCAGGGACCCAGGATGCAGACGGGTAGATGGTAAACGAAGATCAGGGAGGTTGTGGAGCTGAGATCTGATAGTGTCAACTTTGTTTTTAAATGATGAAAGGAACAGGTTGCATTTTTGAACAGATTCCTCAGGAGTTTGTTTAATGGGATTAAGCAGATGAGTTATTGTGGAGAAGAGCTGTTTAGAGTTACCAGGGTAGGTGTTGATGATGTTGGAATAATATTTGGAGCGTGATTCTTTAAGAGAATAGGCGTATGCTTTCTGATGTTCTTTGTATGCCTGCTTATGTACAGAGAGACCAGATGATTTTACACATCTCTCAATAGCACGGCCAGTTGCCTTCATCCTGCGCAGCTCATCAGTGTACCAAGGGGCTGAACGGGAGAAAGACACCAGTCTTGTCTTCAAGGGAGCATGTAGGTCCAGAAGCTCCTGGAGAGATCGGTTGTAGTGATCCACAGAGTCATTTGCAGATGAATGATTGACAGCGGCCAGGGCGTGAAGATCATCGGACAGAACATCAGGGGAAATGTTTTTAAAGTCACGGAACTGGATAGGTCATTTTGGGTTTGAAGCAGGCGAAGTTGAAGGCACTATGCCAGAGTTTCATTCCAAAAAACATACACAAGGACTCACACAAGATATAAAAAATAACAGATAATATAGAAATATTATTAAGTTCTAAAACAGGTGCAGACAGAAACAAAGTGTTTATTGTAGTACAGGAATATTTTTATTGTCCTGTGTGCAGAAAGGAGGAGGAGTTGAATAGTTTGATAGCCACAGGGAGGAAGGACTTCCTGTGTTGTTCGGTCCAGTGTTTATGCAGTCCAGTGCAGCGAGTACTGTCCAGACCTCTACATTGGGGAAACTAAACAGCCTATTCACAGACAAATGTCCCAACACAGGAGAGCCAACTCATCTGGACAAAACTCAGCTATTCATCTCCACCTCACTGACTAGGGTCACTCACTTGAGGACCAACATTTTCACATTTTGGACAGAGAACACAGATGGTTTGAGAGGGGTGTGAAATAAGATGTTTATGTCAAAAAAGAAAGGCCGTCTCTTAACAGAACGGTGTGGGGGGGGGCTCAGGTTCCAACTTTCAAAGACATATAATCCAGCTTTAAGTTTGATTCCCAGACTGTGCACACCTGATGAGAACAGAGTAGCTGCTTCTTTGATGTGAATTAGACAAAGACCTTAAGAAACCCCCCACTGTTATGGTTTGATGTGTTGATTCATCAATTTACATAGGATGTGTATATTATCTCAGGTATGTGTGTGCGTTATCTCAGTTTTCAATTTACATAGGTTGGTGCGTGTCATCTCAGCCTGTTTATATTGTTAGGTTAAAGGACAGCACCCACCATGTTTTCAAATTGCATCACCATTAATATTTAGTAGTGACTTAAATAATAAAACAGGAGCGTTTTATTGATATTGTAGAGAAATAACGCTAAATGTGTTATTTCATGATTTTAAGGAGATTTTGGCAGCAGCTCGGGAAAATCTGCCCCTCTCCATATATGGGCATCAGCGTCATTCAAGGATCCATCTTGAGCAGTGCTTTAAGTGGGCCGGAACTCACCGGTACCCAGTTCCGCCACTTCTAAAATTTAACCCTGAGAGTACCGGGACTTTTTTTAAGCGTAAGGTGCGTTCCGGAACTTATTTTCGTCTTCTCCACTTGAAAGACCCGTGGCAGATTAGAATGCATCATTTCCCCCGACTGGATTTCAAGAAAGAGTAATGCATCTTCACGACAATAAAACATCTTTGGTGGAGCGCGACATTTGGCCAATCACAGCCTCCGTACAGGATAGACAGGGGGAGGAGACGACAGGACAGCAAAATCTGTAAAAAAACAAAAACAAACTGCAGCGCGACAGAGCGCGAGGGAAGCGGAAGTAACTCCTCCAACGTGTGGGTAAAGTGAATATTTTTATACATGCAGTGTAACCATTGTTTAGTAAAATGGCATGTTGTGTTACAAATAAAACTAAATAAAAATTAACAAAATAAAAGTCAATTGCACCCCTAAAGCCACTGTGATGCTGAGAGGCAACAGCTCTACTAACTGAGGCACCGAGCTGCCCAGCATGATATTTACTTTAGCAAAATTTTATTAAACGTGTAATCAAATAGATTTTCTTTCACGTTGTTTACATGTCTTAAACATGTATCTGAAACTTTTTATTTGAAATGTAAATTATGTAACACAGCTTTCTGGAGAGAAAAATCTTCTGCACAGTTAAACTAATAATAGATAATGGACTTACACTGCTCGTCCAAATATCCATAATAAAACTGAATGCAGAAATATGCTGCAACCGGCTGTTGTGTTTTATTTATTTTTTTATTTTTGCAAATTCATACATCGGCAAAGTGTTGTTGTTGTTGTTGTTTTTTTCAACAATGTGGAAGCAGCTGGGAATATAAAACTAAAGCTCCAACTCCAGTATCATACACCACTGAAAAAGGCTGATGGTGAAGAGCGATGAATTGGGTGAGAGCTTCAATTATCATTGCTGTACGTGCATTATCTGGAGCCATTTTTTTTACATTTCTGGACAACTTGTTGCAGTTTTGCTTGTGATGTGCTGCTAGCAGCAGCAAACTCTTTCAACTTTGTCTCGTGCTTCATCTTCAGGTGTT
Source organism: Garcialebias charrua (assembly GCA_038048925.1). Taxonomy (NCBI): domain Eukaryota; kingdom Metazoa; phylum Chordata; class Actinopteri; order Cyprinodontiformes; family Rivulidae; genus Garcialebias; species Garcialebias charrua. The sequence goes on along the minus strand of JBBPBX010001083.1, from coordinate 18,402 downwards.
TAAATCAAATTACTGTTGTTGAAACTCCTGATGTTCACCCCTCCTCTTGACAGTTTTGTTGAACACAGCAGAAAATATGCTTTTTTAATATCATCCATGCTTATCGTCAAATACTTCCTAACGTTAGACATTTGTTTAACCTTCACTCATTGTGCAGCAGAAGTAGAAATGGCGCCACCAAGCATATAAATGGTATCACTTTGCTATTGGTATTGGGACATTTTTTACGTGTACAAATACTGGCAGGGCCGGCCCAAGCCTCCATGGGGCCCTAAGCGAAATTTGGTTTGGGGCCCTCTATTTTTGCTAATACTGTAATATGGATTAATGCAATCAACAGTCAGATGATCAGATCATTCACCCACCTAACAAACTAATATATTAAGGTATTGATAAAACGACCTATAAACAAACTGGTAAAATATAACTTTCTCTGCATTCGATGACTACTTCTAAAAATTAAATATTTCATGTTTGAGTAATTTGGCATTATAAACATTAAAACTATTTGATTTGACTGATACAGTAATATTGAAGGACACAAGTGTTGTCACGTTTTGGTGTGGTTTAGACCCAAGGCTGCAGGCAGCACGACGACTCGGCAGGTAAAATAATAATGTTTAATATAAAGAACATAAAATAGCTGACAGGGCAGCAAACTTACACACTCAGGGAATCACAAGGAACTCAGGAGACAGAGGCAACAGGAGACAATGCCAGGACAACGATAAACACAGAGACACAGACTTATATACATGAACACACAGCATGACAATCACAAACACCTGGACAACAAAAGGGAGGAGATAAGACAATTAACAGAGACCAGGGAGTGTAGGGATGGGGACCCACCACCTGAGAGCAACATGCTTACAACTGTTATCTTGAAGTTCTGTCTCTGTGGCCCTCTAGGTGTAGAGAGCCACAGAAACGGTTATGGTAGGGCAGATTTGGCCCACGGGCCTTGAGTTTGACACGTGATCTACTAAAAGTAACAAAAGAAAAACAACAACAGCCAAATATGTCTGCAGTTTAGCTAACAGACTTTGGAATGGGTACATTTTGTCCTTGTCAAACCTGTTGAAGAGAACCAAACTAAATACTCTGAAAATCAAACAACTTACTCCATTAAGTTACAAATAACACTCAACTTTGCAACATATATCCCTAAATGGGGTGAAAGAAAAATGAGATACAGTATTCTTCCTGAAATAAAATCAGCTAATGTCTCCTTTTCAGAATGGTCAGGGGGGAAAATGTTAATAGCTAATTCCATCCATCCATCCATCCATCCATCCATTTTCTTCCGCTTATCCGGGGTCGGGTCGCGGGGGTAGCAGCCTAAGTAGGGAGGCCCAGACTTCCCTCTCCCCAGCCACTTGGAGCAGCTCCTCTGGGGGAATCCCAAGGCGTTCCCAGGCCAGCCGAGAAACATAGTCCCTCCAGCGTATCCTGGGTCTTCCTCTGGGTCTCCTCCCGGTGGGACATGCCCGGAACACCTCACCAGGGAGGCGTCCAGGAGGCATCCTAACCAGATGCCCGAGCCACCTCAACTGGCTCCTCTCGATGTGGAGAAGCAGCGGCTCTACTCCGAGTCCCTCCCGGATGACTGAGCTTCTCACCCTATCTCTAAGGGAGAGTCCAGCCACCCTGCGGAGAAAACTCATTTCAGCCGCTTGTATCCGAGATCTTGTTCTTTCGGTCATAACCCAAAGCTCATGACCATAGATGAGGGTGGGAACGTAGATCGATCGGTAAATTGAGAGCTTTGCCTTTTGACTCAGCTCTCTCTTCACCACGACAGACCGGTACAGCGCCCGCTTCACTGCGGACGCTGCACCTATCCGCCTATCGATCTCACGCTCCAGTTTTCCCTCATTCGTGAACAAGATCCCGAGATACTTAAACTCCTCCACTTGGGTAAGGACCTCCTCCCCGACCCGGAGAGGGCACGCTACCCTTTTCCGGCTCAAGACCATGGCCTCGGATTTGGAGGAACTGATCCTCATCCCGGCCGCATCACATTCAGCTGCAAACCGCTCCAGCGAAAGCTGTAGATCACGAGCTGATGAAGCCAATAGGACCACATCATCTGCAAAAAACAGAGAAGCGATTCTAAGGCCACCAAAACGGATCCTCTCAACACCTTGGCTGCGCCTAGAAATTCTGTCCATAAAAGTTATAAACAGAATCGGTGACAAAGGGCAACCTTGGCGGAGTCCAACTCTCACCGGAAACGAGCCTGACTTACTGCCAGCGATGCGGACCAAGCTCTGACACCGGTCGTACAGGGACCTAACAGCCCATATCAAAGGGCCTGGTACCCCATACTCCCGGAGTACCCGCCACAGAACCCCCCGAGGGACGCGGTCGAATGCCTTTTCCAAGTCTACAAAGCACATGTAAACTGGTTGGGCAAACTCCCACGCACCCTCCAGGACCCTGTTGAGGGTGTAGAGCTGGTCTAGTGTTCCACGACCAGGACGAAAACCACACTGCTCCTCCTGAATCCGAGGTTCGACTATCCGACGGACCCTCCTCTCCAGAACCCCTGAATAGACCTTACCAGGGAGGCTTAAGAGTGTGATCCCTCTATAGTTGGAACACACCCTACGGTCCCCCTTTTTGAATAGGGGAACCACCACCCCAGTCTGCCAATCCAAGGGAACTGCCCCCGATGTCCACGCGATATTGCAGAGTCGCGTAAGCCAACACAACCCCACAACATCCAGAGCCCTAAGGAACTCAGGACGAATCTCATCCACCCCCGGAGCCTTGCCACCGCGGAGCTTTTTAACCACCTTGGCGACCTCAGCACCAGAGATTGGAGAGCCCGACCCAAAGTCCCCAGGCTCCGCTTCCTCAGTGGAAGACGTGCCAGTAGGATTGAGGAGGTCTTCGAAGTATTCCGCCCACCGACTCACAACATCCCGAGTTGAGGTCAACAGCACGCCATCCCCACCATAAATGGTGTTGGTCGCGTACCGCTTTCCCCCCCTGAGACGCCGGATGGTGGACCAGAATCGCCTCGAAGCCGTACGGAAGTCATTCTCCATGGCCTCTCCGAACTCCTCCCACGCCCGAGTTTTTGCCTCAGCAACCACCCGAGCCGCATGCCGCTTGGACTGCCGGTACCTATCTGCTGCTTCCGGGGTCCCACAGGCCAAAAAGGCCCAATAGGACTCCTTCTTCAGCTTGACAGCATCCCTCACCGCCGGTGTCCACCACCGGGTTCGAGGGTTGCCACCACGACAGGCACCAACAACCTTGCGGCCACAACTCCGATAAGCTGCCTCGACAATAGAGGCGCGAAACATGGCCCACTCGGGCTCAATGTCCCCCGCCTCCCTCGGAACGTGTTCAAAGCTCTCCCGGAGGTGGGAGTTAAAGCTCCGTCTTACGGGAGACTCTGCCAGACGTTCCCAGCAGACCCTCACAATACGTTTGGGTCTGCCAGGTCTGACCGGCATCCTCCCCCACCATCGGAGCCAACTCACCACCAGGTAGTGGTCAGTTGACAGCTCCGCCCCTCTCTTCACCCGAGTGTCCAGGACATGCGGCCGCAGATCAGATGAGACGACAACAAAGTCGATCATTGAACTACGACCTAGGGTGTCCTGGTGCCAAGAGCACATATGGACACCCTTATGCCTGAACATGGTGTTCGTTATGGACAATCCATGACGAGCACAGAAGTCCAACAACAGAACACCACTCGGGTTCAGATCAGGGGGGCCGTTCCTCCCAACCACACCCCTCCAGGTCTCACTGTCATTGCCCACGTGAGCGTTGAAGTCCCCCAGCAGAACAAGGGAGTCCCCAGGAGGCGCACCCTCCAATACCCCCTCCAAGGACTCCAAAAAGGGTGGGTAATCTGCGCTGCCGTTTGGCGCATAGGCACAAACAACAGTCAGAGCCCGTCCCCCCACACGTAGGCGAAGGGAGGCTACCCTCTCGTTCACCGGGGTGAACCCCAACGTACAGGCACCAAGATGGGGGGCAACAAGTATGCCCACTCCTGCTCGGCGCCTCTCACCAGGGGCAACTCCAGAGTGGAAGAGTGTCCAACCCCTCTCAAGGAAACTGGTTCCAGAGCCAGAGCCATGCGTTGAGGTGAGTCCGACTATTTCTAGCCGGAACCTCTCAACCTCACACACTAGCTCAGGCTCCTTCCCCACCAGAGAGGTGACATTCCATGTCCCAATGGCCAGCTTCTGTAGCCGAGTATCAGACCGCCAGGGTCCCCGCCCTCGGCCACCACCCATTCCACAATGCACCCGACCCCTTTGGCCCCTCCCACAGGTGGTGAGCCCATGGGAAGGGGGACCCACGTCTCCTCTTCGGGCTGTGCCCGGCCGAGCTCCATGGGTGAAAGCCCGGCCACCAGGCGCTCGCCAACGTGCCCCTCCTCCGGGCCTGGCTCCAGAGTGGGGCCCCGGTGACCCGCGTCCGGGCGAGGGAACATTGTTTCCATTTATATTATTCATCATAAGGGGTCTTGTGGGCTGCGCTTTGTCTCGTCCCTCACCTAGGACCTGTCTGCCTTGGGTGACCCTACTAGGGGCATAAAGCCCCTGACAGCATAGCTCCTAGGATCATTGGGACACTCAAACCCCTCCACCACGGTAAGGTGGCAGCCCAGGGAGTAGCTAATTAATTAAACTAATTAATAACTTATTGACTCTCCCACTACACCAAACAAAAACTGTCCTAAAAATCTTCCATCTTAGACTGAATTCAAGAGGTTAGAGTAGATTTTTGGGATATTTTAGGTTGAGTATATGAGCCCAAAGAGCATGACAACAGCTGTTCAACAGAAGACACTTCATTCAGGACCTGTGCTCCATCGATGATTATCTTGATGTCTTTGGGTGGATGGAAAGGATCCTCTCTCCCAGTGACAAAGTTCACCATAGTTTCCAGATGCAGTAGGTCATTTTCCTGCACATCCTGCAAACACACCAAAAATAAAGAAATGAGGACACCTAAAAGAGTAAAAGAGTGCAGACCACTGCCAAAGAGTCTACACAGTCTCTTTACTTTATGAAACAATGGACAATTTACCAGCTAGATTACAACGAGAAGAGTTCTCAGTTAAAATGAATGTGGGTGCTAGAATCAAGACTTATCAAAAATGTATTTGTTTCTCCCACTCTGGCATGCTGTTACTTCAGTCTGAGCCCAAAATCAATAGACAAAAATAAAAGGAGTCTACAGCAAAAAGAAGAAAAAAATATATATCCAGTGCAATGTTGCATTTCACACCAAAAAAGGTCTGTGGATGTTGTGGATGTTGCTCATGTTAGTGCAACATGTCTTCTTACCTGGTAGTCTTTCTAAAGATGCTCAACAGGTTCAGGTAGACCATCAGAGCTTTAAGGACAGCTTCTCTCTTGATGGTGATTTCAACAGTCTGAATAAGAAGAACAATTACTTTTAATTAAAATCTAACTCACTCCTACACAAAACAACTATTCAGCTATAAATCCCACTGCGTCCTCTCAGATACCTCATCTTATCACAAGCTGACCCAGAACTTCCACAGCAGAAATACAGTATAACTGGTGGACACTTTCCTGAAGGCAAAAAAAGAAAATGTTATTTAACATTGAGTATTTTTCATTTTACAGTAGCTAAAAACTATACGTACAGTGTAAACTATAACAGATTATTGCATTATCCGATCATTCTCAATCAGTTCATCTGGACAGTTTCTTTTTAGTAGAAACGTTTCACCCTCACTCCAGAGGGCTTCATCAGTCAGAGTAGTCCCAGCACTGATGTTACCCCACCAAGTAAACAACTTAAGTGGACCAACCAGTTTGCCAAGATGGTTTCTGGAGGCTGTCCTGTCCCTCGTCGACTCCTCCCAGGCAGGCAGCCATGTCCAAAGTGGTTCAAGACAAGAAAGTTCATGCTCAATAGTCCAGGTATCAAATCCAATCATTCTCAATCAGTTCATCTGGACAGTTTCTTTTTAGTAGAAACGTTTCACCCTCACTCCAGAGGGCTTTGTCAGTCAGACGCAGTCAGTTGCATTATATTATTCTAAAATCAGAGTTGCTATACAGTATACCATTGACATGAAATGCTATCTTAATCATAAGGTTTTAATACACACACATATACACACACAGTGTTGGTGACTGAAAAAAAAACACCACAGAGCTGTGCTCTTATTATTATACATCTGATCTGCTAACCTGCTTCAAGACACCTGCTCTCTGCATAAAATATGTTTCTAAACAGGGTGGCCCTCGTCATAAAATTTATAACTAGCTTTTCACTGAACAATTTCTGTTGCTGTTATTTATTTATTTTGTCTCTGCTTTAACTTGATGTGTGTGTGCTTGTAGTGCTAGCTAGCTACTTATGCAGTGACATTTTGTGATTAATGTTGCTACAGTTGTCTTTTGGCCAGTTACTCCATTGTCAATGATCCT
>JBBPBX010001083.1:0-11926 GCA_038048925.1 Garcialebias charrua | reverse complement strand
GGCTAGCTGCTTATGCAGTATGACATTTTGTGATTAATGTTGCTATGTCAGTTGTGTCTTTGGGCCAGTTACTCTATTGTCAATGATCCTAAAAAGCTATAAATTGTGCATGACTTGTTACTGAGTGGTTGACTTTTCCTAACAAACCTGATTTTATCAAGGATTTGCTCACTCACGCACTGAAACTAATATCAAACTCAGCCCATATAAACTTCAGACAGGGTAATGCTGTTTCCGTTCAGATTTAACCAATTTATCAGAGTTAATTACCTTTCTGCCGAAGAAGCTGCTCCTGTCTTCGACTCACTTCTCTCTGGTGGAGGTGCGGAAACGATCTGGCACAGGGGTGCGTTCATGGGCCCAACATGGGTGGGAATTTACACACACTTCTACATAAACACTATTTTAAAACTAATAAACCACCCAGTTACATATAAATTGTTGTTTAAAAGAAAAAAAGACACCTTTATAATGAAATTGTGTGTAATAGAATCATATAGAAATCAATCTTATAATAATAATAAACTTTATTTGTATAGCACCTTCCTACAATGCCTTGCATTGACCAAGGTGCTTAACAGGACAGAAAATGTAAAAAACTGGTAGGCTACAATAAATCAGTGAAAATAGAATAAAAGCAACAGCAATAGAAGGAGGCAATGGAAATAAAAATGCTACATACTAAAATACCAAAAGTAATAAAAGTTACACACTGAAAGCTTTTTTGAACAAGTGGGTCTTCAGTCTGGTTTTGAACAGAGTCAGATCAGAGGTGGCACGCAGCTCAAGGGGGAGGCTGTTCCAGGCTTTTGGGCCGGCAACAGAAAAGGACCGGTCTCCCCATTGTTTGTACCTTGAGCGAGGCACCTCCAGCAGGTGTTGACTGGCAGATCGTAAAGCTCTGCTGGGCTGATGGACTTTCAAAAGTTCTGAGATGTAGAGAGGTGCGAGTCCATTCAGAGCTTTGAAAACAAACAGGAGCAGCTTGAACTGTATCCTGAACTGAACCGGGAGCCAGTGTAGAGAGGACAGGACAGGAGTGATGTGTTCATATTTTCATGTGTTGGTCAAAAAGCGGGCAGCAGAGTTCTGTACAAGCTGTAAACGGGAGATGGAGGATTGATTAATACCAACATACAAAGCATTACAATAGTAAAGTCTGGAGGTCACAAAGGCATGGATGGTCTTCTCTAGTGACTTGACTTTAGAGAGCAGACGGAGCTGAAAAAAGCTGGTCTTGTGTTGTGGTGTTGCTAATATATAAGAGTAGAATCAGACCACTGCAGACGTAGCTCCGTTACGAACACCATGCTTTATTCAACACTTCTCAACTTCTTCTTCTCTCCTCTCCACATCCTGTTCTCTCCCTACTCGGAGGTTCCCCTGCTGTCAGTCTTATGCAATTGCAGGACACAACATTTTCCCTTTTCCTGAAACAATTACTTACATGTAATTTTGTACAATATACTTGACAGCAGAAAATCAAAGTAATCAAATTATTATTTCTGTAAGCCAACAGTAATATGAAAGTTTACCCTTTTAACCCTTTGCATTACAGTATGAACAGTAGTAAATTTACTTGTCTTACAGAACAATATGAACAATAGTTTACTTTTTTTTTCACTCTAGCTTACAAAACCTGACAACCATCTTGGTGCATTTCTATCTCTTTGACTTCTTCTCAACACAGCAAGCGGTTCATCAGTATTTCCTGGCAGTGCATATGTATCGAGTACAGTATCATCATTTTGTTCTGAAGCACGTAGGATTTGTTTTGGGAAGAGTGCAAGTTTTGAAGCATTCCACTTGCGCCCATCACTCAGTAAGAAAGTATTTGGACCAACTTTCTTTATTACAGTACGTGGTTCTGTAAATCTGGAAGATCCTTTGGAAACGTGATCCGGTCTGCGAACACGAACCGTGTCACCCACGTTGAATGTTGGTACTTTAGCTCTCATTTTCTTGTCAGTATATTCCTTCATTTTGTTTTGCTTTTGTTTCACCCTCTGTTGTATTTGAGCTTGGCTTTTGCTCTTCAGTTCTACTGGGAGTATGTTTAACTTGGTACGCATCTTTCTGTTCCTCAGTAGTTCAAATGGAGTAACTCCGGTGGTTGCATGAGGAGTAGCTCGGTAGTTGTGAAGGAATTCAGTGACAGCTTCCTTCCATGAGCTGTGACTTCTTTCAGCTGTTTGTATGCAGTCTTTAAGCACTCTGTTAAACCTTTCCACAGCACCATTTGCTTTGGGATAATATACACTTGACTTTAAGTGCTGTATCTCTCTCTCTCTCAGAAAAGTACTAAACGCATGTGAAGTAAACTGAGTACCATTATCTGAAACAAGATACATTGGATTACCCTCTCGACTGAACACAGTTGTTAGGAAACTCATTATTACATCTGTAGTAACAGTAGGAGCGAATGCAACCTCAGGCCATTTGTTGTAATAGTCTGTTAGCACAATAGCATAACGGCAGTCCCATTTAGCATTTTCAAACGGACCTGTAATGTCTATTGCAACTTTTTCCCATGGTTTGCTAGGAAATTCAACAGGAGTAAGTGGAGCAGTATTAGTTATTGCAACCTCATCACTGAACTGGCAATTAACACAGGAAGCAATGACAGAATGTACAAATTGATCCAGACCTGGCCACCAGAAAAGTTCACGCAGTCTCTGCTTTGTACGGACAATGCCTTGATGTCCTTCATGTGCCAAATCAACAACCCTGGCATGCAGTGAAGCAGGAACAACTAAACGATCTGCAAGTCGTAGTACTAGTGAACCATGGACTGACAACTCATTTCGAATCTGAAAGTAAGGAGCAAGGTTCTCTGGAAGACCTTTTTTAACTTTGGGCCAACCTTTTTCAATCTGGTTGCGCAATAGTGACAGTTCTGGACAGGTTTCACTTGCATTAGTAAACTCTGCCAGAGAAATAGCACAGTGCCTCTTTAAACACAGCAGCAATCATGTCAGGTTCCTCTGTTGCCTCATCTCCAGCCGGTAATGGTAATCGAGACAAACAGTCAGCCATGACATTTTGATGTCCTGGACGGTAAGTAATGTCATACGTGAAGCAGAGAAGTCGCGCAGACCATCGGGCAATTCTCAATCCAGCACGGCCAGCACCTTTAGAAGTGAGTAAGGTGGTAAGTGCTTGGTGGTCTGTACGAAGAGCAAAACGACGACCCCACAGGTATGTTCTCCACCTTTCCACTGCCCAAACGCAGGCAAGAGCTTCACGTTCGACCGTGGAATTCATTCATTCAACCTTTATTTAGTCAGGTAAATCTTATTGAGCTTTGAGGGCTCATTTACGAAAGCGACCTGCTACAAACTAAAGAATGATGAACAGCAATGGTACAAGTACATTAAACAATAGACAAAAGAAAAAGAAAAAGTAGCAAAAACTAGCAACATTATAAGGTAGATGTACAAAATCAAAAACAAGAACAAATCAGCATTGGTTTTTGCCAGGATTCCAACAGATTCTGAAAATCATTTAGAGAGGTCAGGGCCGAGAGCTTCAGATCTTTTTGTAAGATATTCCAGGAAGCAGGAGCAGAGTAGGAGAAGGCCCTTTTTCCAAGTTCAGTCCTCACTGACGGAACACTGCAGGTAATCATGTCCTGAGAGCGCACACTGTAGCTGCACTCACGCAAAGACATGTAGGAGGAGATGTATGAGGGCAGCAGACCAAGAAGTGATTTAAAGATGAAAATGTACCAGTGGAAGAGTCTGCGTGAGGTTAATGATGTCCAGTTAACCAGGGTGCAACTACATATTTTTGAGGTAGATGCGAAAACATCAACAGCGCCCCCCCCGCTCCTTTTACCTGCCGCCTCATCTTTCCTCCCTTAGTCATGCACTTAGAAAATACAGTAGCAATATTACAGATTTTTTTTATGTTACATATATCAGGTGATCATTTCAATAATAAACAAATCAGTTTAATAAAGTAAAAATATATAGCAGTAGTGGTAATCAGTGCTCAACATTTTATGCAGCGAAAATATGAAATCTTAACAGCCTGGAGTCCATGTCAGAGTTTTAACATTTATGACATTTAAACTGTTACTTTCCGTGAAAGAAGACAATGAAAGATGGTCATCAGAAATTCAAACCATCATGGTATACAGTATAGGTTTTTGTTGCCTCCCTAATGTAATTATTCCTACCTGATGTCATCACTTGTCTCCTCTATCACTGACCTCGTGTCTGTCTCCTTCACCCTTTGTCTGTGGCATTCTGCACTAAGTCATATGGTCAAAAAAGCATTATATATTAGTTGTAAAAATTACAGATCTTAATACAGTTTAAAAAATAATGTTTACATGTTATTGCTTGGGATTAAGTAGCTGTTCCCTCACTTCCACCTGCATTAGACCAACCTGTTGCCTTCCCCAGTCTGTCCTGATTCCTCTGTCATCTTCTCTTCCTTATCTCCATCCTCACAGCTGAATGACATTAATTTTGTGTTAAGTAGGTTTAAAAATACAGCAGTCAAACCACGATAGAAATGAAACTTTAATTTAAACGACCTCCTTGTTGGATAACAGTTACTGACTGGACATTTCATCTGATCTGACTTGCCAGATACATCACAACACACACCACTGTAGTGATATTAAACAAGACATTTAAACTCAAGTGTCCCTCTGCCAAAAAGGTTGGGAACATGGGTCACCAACCTTTTTGAGTCTAAGGGCTATAGTGACACTGAGGACTTAATTTGTCTGATACACACATAAACTTGTACAACTCATCTTTAATTAAAGAATCAATAATAATAAATGTACATATGAGTGAATAAATTGTAGCACTGCATTGGTACATAGCTGGGAATTGCCCCCACAACAGTTTAGCTTTCCTGTGTTAATATTTCCTGAGTTTTATTTAGGTCATTCTTACACTTGTGTGTGGATGTGTGTGTGACATGTATCAAATATTCATAAAAATATTAAACAAATCACGTCTATAGGAGAGGCAACATTTATTTAACAGCCATATGGGACGATTCCTATTAGGCTATCTTTAGCTAACCTGAATATTTACAACCCTCCTGTCCTGCTAAAACACTGACGGTACTCACATACTATCTTTCAACCACATTGAAAGACTTTTTTTCATCCTGCCAACAACTTCCTTCTCCCTTTTCCTTTTTCTGTTTTGCGCCCGGATAGTTTTTTTTTTCCCTGCCGCTCCAAAGTCAAGCGGAGTGGTAGTCCAAAAAAAAGAGAAAAAAACCAACGTGCCTGTGTGTGTTCTCTTAGGGGCGCGTGTTCACAGCCACCTGTGTGTGAAGGGAGAGCAGAGCGATAGGAGGAGGGAGCGGGGGGCGCCTAATCAGTGCTGTTCCCCTGTTATTGTCATTTCATGCAGTTAAAGAAAATGCCTGCTAGAAAAACATTTTTTCTAGAGACGGTTTTGGCGCCCCCTTTAGTGCAGCGCCCCTATGCGTTGCATAACCTGCATAGTGGCTATTTGCGCCCCTGAGGGGAGGTGTCTGACGTGCGCTCAGTTCCACGTTGGTTGTGATGTACAAAAGGAATGTGCGTGGATACCGGTGTACGCACAGCTTGATAAATCTGGATTCTTTTGTGCGTAGACACTTTTCTGGATTTGACCGTACGTCACTTTTCAGTAAGAAATCCACGCAAGTCTTTGATACATGAGGCCCCAGGTCCACACCTCCTGTTACCATGGAGAAAAACAGGTCAAAATGACCTGTTACCATGGAGTCAAACAGGTCCACATCTCCTGTTACCATGGAGTCAAACAGGTCCACACCTCCTGTTACCATGGAGAAAAACAGGTCAAAATGACCTGTTACCATGGAGTCAAACAGGTCCACACCTCCTGTTACCATGGAGTCAAACAGGTCCACACCTCCTGTTACCATGGAGACAAACAGGTTAAAACGACCTGTTACCATGGAGCAAACAGGTCCACACCTCCTGTTACCATGGAGAAAAACAGGTCAAAATGACCTGTTACCATGGAGTCAAACAGGTCCACATCTCCTGTTACCATGGAGTCAAACAGGTCCACACTTCCTGTTACCATGGAGAAAAACAGGTCAAAATGACCTGTTACCATGGAGTCAAACAGGTCCACACCTCCTGTTACCATGGAGACAAACAGGTCCACACCTCCTGTTACCATGGAGACAAACAGGTCAAAATGACCTGTTACCATGGAGTCAAACAGGTCCACACCTCCTGTTACCATGGAGACAAACAGGTCCACATCTCCTGTTACCATGGAAACTGTAAGATAAATCTAGAGTCAAACCTCCTGGGACAAAAGTCAGGGTTTTTGTGTTGACCGTGTTCTGAGCCAAACATTTGAGCAACAGAATGTTTTCAATTTGAATCATGAGCATAAAATATTTATTGTTTCACAAACAAAAACAATCTGAAGCAAAAACTCTTTAAACATTTTCACTTTAATGTTGTGCTAATTTTTTGAATCGCTTCCAGATTTTTTTTTATAGTTCTGTTCAGAACTCCCGTGTTGAAGAACCGCCTGTTCTGATGGGGTTCTGGACTCCTGTGGTTCTGTGTTCCAGGGTTTAAAGTCCATGGACTTCAACGGTTTATCGGATCCCTACGTCAAACTGCACCTCCTGCCAGGAGCCAGTAAGGTGAGACAAAACCTGACTTCACCCAGACTCCCCACCATCACAGACATCTACACCTCCAGATGCAGGAAGAGAGCCACCTGCATCATGAAGGACCCCACTCACCCAGCACACACACTTTTTGCCCCACTTCCCTCAGGAAGGAGATTGAGGAGCAGAACCACTAGTCTGAGGAACAGCTTCTACCCTGAGGCTGTTAGACTCATAAATCTCTAACCAGGATAATCACTGTGGGGGGAAAAATCACATCATGTTGCTGCTGATCTGTTTCATGTTGCTGTTGATCTGTTTCATGCTGCTGTTTTCATTCGTGCTCATCTGCTCATACAGACTCATGTTCGTGCTGCTGTTCGAAGTAATGTTTTTATGCTATTAGTGCTTAGTGTATTTTTAGTTGATGTTTTTCTTAGTTCATATCTTAGATGTTATTACTGTTCTTCTTTTACATTTTATTGTTGGATGTAACTGGGACCCTGTGTACATAATCTCGTTCCATCACATGTACCACATGTGGTGCGAATGACAATAAAGAATCTCTGTCTCTGATTTCTTACAGTAATCCAGACTTCCAACAATAATCCAGATTTCCAACAATAATCCAGACTTCTAACAAGAATCCAGACTTCTAACAAGAATCCAGACTTCTAACAAGAATCCAGACTTCTAACAATAATCTAGACACTACTTTTATATCTATACTACTGCTGATACATATACAGTATTCTCTGACTAGCCTTATCTAAGGATGCCAAATGTGCCTTATGTGCCTCACTGCATATGCCACTTTGCCTCTATACCAACATCAACTACCTCATACATATACTGTGTACATTAACTTATATGCTGCTGTGCCACTCTTTGCAAATGTCAATGCTAGAACCTTCAGTTTATTTTATAGATATACTTTTTATACTTTTTATACTACTATGCAAAAACTCAGGACAGTATTACACTTTTATTATTTCATTTTATGCTTATGTTCATTGGGTGTTTGGTGTTTTAGGGGTGTTTGGTGTTTCAGTGTTGGTGTAAATTTTCATACTTTTATACTATATGAAAAACACATCCATCCATCCATCCATTTTCTTCCGCTTATCCGGGGTCGGGTCGCGGGGGTAGCAGCCTAAGTAGGGAGGCCCAGACTTCCCTCTCCCCAGCCACTTGGAGCAGCTCCTCTGGGGGAATCCCAAGGCGTTCCCAGGCCAGCCGAGAAACATAGTCCCTCCAGCGTATCCTGGGTCTTCCTCTGGGTCTCCTCCCGGTGGGACATGCCCGGAACACCTCACCAGGGAGGCGTCCAGGAGGCATCCTAACCAGATGCCCGAGCCACAGTGTTACACTTTTACTATTTTATGCTTATGTGTATTAAATGTTTTAGTGTTTAGTGTTTAGATGGTTACTGTTGCACAGAGGGACTGAAACGCAATTTCAATCCTGTGTATGTCCTGTACATATTGCAGTTCTGACAATAAAGTTGACTTTGACTTTGACTTCCAACAATAATCCAGATTTCCAACAATAATACAGACTTCTAACAATAATACAGACTTCTAACAATAATACAGACTTCTAACAAGAATCCAGACTTCTAACAGTAATCCAGATTTCCAACAATAATCTAGACTTCCAACAATAATCCAGATTTCCAACAATAATCCAGACTTCTAACAAGAATCCAGACGTCTAACAAGAATCCAGATTTCCAACAATAATACAGACTTCTAACAATAATACAGACTTCTAACAATAATACAGACTTCTAACAATAATCCAGACTTCTAACAAGAATCCAGACTTCTAACAAGAATCCAGACTTCTAACAAGAATCCAGACTTCTAACAAGAATCCAGATTTCCAACAATAATACAGACTTCCAACAATAATACAGACTTCTAACAATAATACAGACTTCTAACAAGAATCCAGACTTCTAACAGTAATCCAGATTTCCAACAATAATCCAGATTTCCAACAATAATACAGACTTCTAACAATAATACAGACTTCTAACAATAATCCAGACTTCTAACAAGAATCCAGACTTCTAACAAGAATCCAGACTTCTAACAAGAATCCAGACTTCTAACAAGAATCCAGATTTCTAACAAGAATCCAGATTTCCAACAATAATACAGACTTCTAACAATAATACAGACTTCTAACAATAATACAGACTTCCAACAATTATCCAGACTTCTAACAGTAATCCAGATTTTCAACAATAATCCAGATTTCTAACAATAATCTAGACTTCTAACAGTAACTGAGACTTCCAACAATAATCCAGACTTCTATAATAATAATAATAATAATAATAATAATAATAATAATAATAATAATAATAATAATAATAATAATAATAATAATAATAACAATCATTTTATTTAAAAGCGCCTTTCAGGACACCCAAGGGCACTTAACAAACCAATACAGTGTAATACAGATCAAACAATATCAGCGACATATTGAAATATAAAATACATAAGGATTATAAAATGCAAAATAATAGAAATACAACAAGAATCCAGACTTCTAACAATAATCCAGATTTCCAACAATAATCCAGACTTCTAACAATAATCCAGATTTCCAACAATAATCCAGACTTCTAACAATAATCCAGATTTCCAACAATAATCCAGACTTCTAACAACAATCCAGATTTCCAACAATAATCCAGACTTCTAACAAGAATCCAGACGTCTAACAAGAATCCAGATTTCCAACAATAATACAGACTTCTAACAATAATACAGACTTCTAACAATAATACAGACTTCTAACAATAATCCAGACTTCTAACAAGAGTCCAGACTTCTAACAAGAATCCAGACTTCTAACAAGAATCCAGATTTCCAACAATAATACAGACTTCCAACAATAATACAGACTTCTAACAATAATACAGACTTCTAACAAGAATCCAGACTTCTAACAGTAATCCAGATTTCCAACAATAATCCAGATTTCCAACAATAATACAGACTTCTAACAATAATACAGACTTCTAACAATAATCCAGACTTCTAACAAGAATCCAGACTTCTAACAAGAATCCAGACTTCTAACAAGAATCCAGACTTCTAACAAGAATCCAGATTTCTAACAAGAATCCAGATTTCCAACAATAATACAGACTTCTAACAATAATACAGACTTCTAACAATAATACAGACTTCTAACAATAATACAGACTTCTAACAATAATACAGACTTCCAACAATTATCCAGACTTCTAACAGTAATCCAGATTTTCAACAATAATCCAGATTTCTAACAATAATCTAGACTTCTAACAGTAACTGAGACTTCCAACAATAATCCAGACTTCTATAATAATAATAATAATAATAATAATAATAATAATAATAACAATCATTTTATTTAAAAGCGCCTTTCAGGACACCCAAGGGCACTTAACAAACCAATACTGTACAGTGTAATACAGATCAAACAATATCAGCGACATATTGAAATATAAAATACATAAGGATTATAAAATGCAAAATAATAGAAATACAACAAGAATCCAGACTTCTAACAATAATCCAGATTTCCTACAATAATCCAGACTTCTAACAATAATCCAGATTTCCAACAATAATCCAGACTTCTAACAATAATCCAGATTTCCAACAATAATCCAGACTTCTAACAATAATCTAGATTTCTAACAATAATCCAGACTTCCAACAATTATCCAGACTTCTAATAATTATCCAGACTTCCAACAACAATCCAGATTTCCAACAATAATCCAACTTCCTGTGACCCGGTTCAACTCTGAACAATGGTTCTGCTGCAGACATCCAAACAGGACTGGATTTAATACTCAGTGGACGTCTTGGGGCATTTTGTCAGTTTTTACCTAATTTCATCTTCTTTATTTGATGTTCTGTGGCCAACGTCAGAGCTCTGTGTTCCTGACTGAAACACATTTAGAAACTTTTTTGGTTTGTTGTTTTCAATAAACTGAAAACCATGTCGAAAACTGCCGGGTGAATAACAACACCAATAACAAAAACAATATAAAGACTGCTTTAGGGTTTATATCTTGTCACATTTTATTAAAATAATGAGTTATTAAATGTTAATTAACTGCCATAGAGCATTTTTTGGTACAAATATTAGTGGCCTTTTTTTTAAATAGTTTTGAACGCTATTATCAGCGATTATAAAATATGTACCTTTCTTTGTTTTTGTTTTGACACTTTAGCCCAACATTAAATTGTGTTTTTTGTTGATTGGATGATTTCCTGCATCCGGTCCATGTCGTTGAACTTTCACGGCCGGTTCTGGTCAGTTTATCTCTATCCTGTGTAGAAGGAGGAAATTCTTTCAACTAAAGAATTCTGACTTGTTTTCACCTGAGGTGGTTTCTGCAGGAAAAGTCAACAAAACAAAATATTTTGCAGCTGCTCGTCCTGGCATTGGCTGACAAACCCAGATTACCTGTAATCCTAAAAGTTAGGATTAGATTCAACCTGAAGCTGCAGCAGTTCTAACACCAAACACATGGATCATTTCTGTTTCTCTTTGTGTTTCAGGCCAATAAGCTGAAAACGAAGACGATCCGAAACTCTCTGAACCCGGTTTGGAATGAAACGCTGACGTACGTCGGGATCACCGAGGATGACATGAACAGGAAGACGCTCAGGTGCGTCCAGGTGGAACTCTTTAGACCGCTCATGAAGGATTACCTAAAACCAAGGTCATTTCAGACCAGCTCATCAAAAACATTCGGACCAAATCTAAAAAAGCTAAGTCTGGTCCTCTGGACATTAAAAAAACAAAACAGGAGGACCAGACTTAGCTTTTTTTTAATTTTCTACCTGGATTATTGAGCATGCATCAGGGTACAGGTATTCGGACCAAAGTTCAGGGATTGTCTTTCATTAATTCAAACCCGCAGCTGAGTTTTACTCCAAAGTTTCTTTTTAAGGTTTGTTTTCTCCTCACTCAGACGTCCTTGATGTGACGTCAGAGAGAGGAAGCTGCTCAGAATCAAACTGAACTTCATTTGAAACTAAACTAAAACAAGATTCAAGGAGACACATAGAACACGACCGTGGTGCCAGAACCGACATTAAGTGAGAACTGAGACAATGAAAAGGCTGGAGCTGATGAGGGAAGTGGCTGCAGCTGCAACAGGTGAGACAGGGAGTAATACACCGAGTTTGTAAACTGCCAGAAAACACCATCGAAGAAGAAGAAGGTGAGACAGGGAGCAGGTGGAGATGGGCGTGGCCATCTGTAAAAACACAAGGCTAAGAGCTTAAGA